>PVKM010040760.1:0-13360 GCA_004027735.1 Carollia perspicillata
GCTTTGGCCCCTGCTTTTCCCCTCAGGAGTTTCAGGACAGCGGGTCTAATGCGCGTTGGCCGTTTGCTCCCTACTGCTCTGGGACTCCCTCCTCATTTTTCAGCTGCTTTGGCTTTTAGCTCTGGTGCCGAACAGTCCTTTACAGGGTTTTCCAGACCAGTGGAATGCCGTTTTAAATGCTTCATCTGTGCATTTAAAAATGTTTCGTCGTGATCTGTTTTGTGAATGTTATCTCATTTTCTTAAAAAACTGCTTCTTTGGTGAAAGCACTCTAAAGTGTCTGTTTCCTTGACCCCCACCTGGGGCAGGTGGTCGGTCGCACGTGGCTGGGCCTGGTCTGTTTTCACCTGGTTTCAGAGCTTGAGTGTTCAGTGAGATTTGTGTTGGAATTTAAAGCACGACTCCCCGTCCCTCTTCCATAAACAGGGAACTGGGACCGCTTCCCGGCCCCACTCACCCACCAGCCAGGACGGAGTCACCGTTCCAGGTCTTTTCCCCCGTGATGATCACACCTTGTTAAGATCTTGTTTTCCGTTCTAGCAACACTCTGAAAGGAATTCTCCATTTACGAGGCCTTTCCCTGGAGTCTCTCCCTGCCTCACGTTATTTTATTCTTCTAGTGGGTGTGGAAACACAATCATAGGGGTTGAAATTGGCATGCTCCCAACTGAGAGATGGTTTAAAAGGGCGGTTAACTTTCCTGTGAAATTCGTATCCTGTGATCTTACGAAACTGTGATTCTAAGCTGCCTCCCCATTTTCCTTTGGTTGATCTAAGTAAATATTACCTGATGTAAGTACAGGAAATTATGGATCTTAGTTATCAACCATTTGTAGCTCATCTACAGACATTTTCCTATTGTCAGATTGTGTTATTCTCTGAGACAGTAGACCTAAAGCAGGGGTGTCAAACTCATTGTCACCGGGGGCCACGTCAGCCTTGCAGTGACCTTCAAAGGGCCGAATGTAATTTCGGCTCCTTAGCAGTTAAGGAGCAGTGACATTTATATAGTCCTAAAGTCATTCGGCCCTTTGAAGGCCACCGCGAGGCTGATGTGGCCCCTGGTGACAATGAGTTTGACACCCCTGCCTTAAAGAACTGGACAGGAGACTTTACCCTGCACCTGTTTTCCCCCATAGTCTATCTGAAGTAACTGTAATTCATTTCCTTAGGAACTCATCTTCGAGGCTTGGAAACCACAGCCACTTATGACCCTGAAACCCAGGAGTTTATTCTCAATAGTCCAACCGTGACCTCCATCAAGTGGTGGCCTGGGGGACGTAAGTGAAACTTTTTACAGTTCTGGATGCTTTGAAGATTTATTATAAGATCATGTTTACGATGCAGAGCTTATATGAGAATACAGTTTTACAGGGGCTGAACTGCTCTCAGCTGTTCGTATTTCACGGTCCCGTGTGGTACGTGTTTCAGGTACTTGTACGGTCGCCAGAGCACGGAAAGGACAGCTGTCTCCCTCCGCTTTCCTTAGTGTCGTCCGCACGTTTCCGCGTCTTAGCCCGTTCCCATCGTCGTCGTCATTGAAAGTGACTCTGTATTCCCTGTTAGGTCAGCCGTGTCTGTACTGAAAACACTTGAGTTATTTTCAAATCTTTACTATGAGAGAGAGCTTGCCGTGGAACTTACTCAATATCGTGCATTCCGAGTCATTGCCTTAGGGCGTAGATTTCAGATGGTGTTAGCGCTTGAAGGAATTGGCTACTCACATTATGTATTTTAGTTGTACCAGTACATTTTCTTGAGAAAAAAACTAGCGTCCTCAAAGAAGACAAACGTTTCTGGAGGTACTGACCAGAAATCTCTGCAAGCAGCTCTAGCGCCCAGAACTCTCTGCGGCGGTGGGGACGCTCTCTCCTCCGCTGCTCAGTGTAGTAGCCACTGGCCCTGTACACCTACTGAGCACTTGAAATGTAGCCAGCTGACCAGGGAAGTGAGTCTTTTATTTAATTGTGAGTAATTTAAATGTAAATAGCCGAATGTGGCTTGTCGCTACTGTTTTGGAAAGCACTCCCTTAAGGGAGAAAAAGGAAGTGATTTAATGTTCTTACACTTATCCTATAAACGTTTTATGTAAATGAGTAGGAAAGAAAGTAGCGCTGTCTTTTCAAATGGGCCGCTGTCGAATCAGCATGCCGCACACCTTGAACTTGCCCAGTGTTGGTTAGTTGTCCCATTAGGGTCACTTTGCCGACATCCCAGGCGTTTTAATAACTGTCCCCTCAAGTGGACTTGCTCCTGAAAACCGGGCGTCCTGCCCGTTACTGATGGAGTCCAGTGTTCTAGTTAATGGATGCTCTTCCCCCTTCTTTCATTTCTGTCCTTTGGACCTGCGAGGACGGTTGCTCACTTCTCTCTCTTGTTCCGTTGACGTTGCAGTTGGAAAGACCTCAAATCACGCGATAGTGCTTGCCCAGCTGTACACCAAGGGCAGATGCTATGGACTCCACGCCTTCATTGTGCCCATTCGAGAAATCGGAACCCACAAGCCTTTGCCAGGTTGGAATCGTTCCGGCGACCCTGGGGAGAAAACTTAAACCGAGCACTTTTATTCTGCAAAACACATAATGCACAACTAAAGGGGAGTGGGGGCAGCCAGGGGTTCCCGAGCATAAACGCCTGGTGGCTCTCCTTTCTTCTGAGGTAGGCATCACCGTTGGCGACATTGGCCCCAAATTTGGCTATGATGAGATGGATAATGGCTACCTGAAGATGGACCATTACCGTATCCCCAGGGAAAACATGCTGATGAAGTACGCCCAGGTATGTTCGCACAGAGGCGGGGGCGGGGCGGGGGTGTCAAGCTCAGGGGTTGCTGAGGCTGCTGATAACCGCAGGGTCAGGAGGGTCTGTCTCTGGAAGGTCACAGCATAGTTTCACCTCCGGTGCCTCTTTTATGGTGACGGGGAAACCGGAGGCCGTGGGCAGGAACAGAGAGCACAGTTTAGTCTGCCGAACCAGCACTCTGAGACTCCAGGGCGCGTTAGAATTGCCTGGAGGGTTGTCTGAAGTCCAGATTTCTTGGCTCTGTTTTTAATTTAATAGGTCAGTGTGGGAAATGAGTTTTTTTTTTTAAGATTTTATGTATTTGTTTTTAGAGAGGGGGACGGAGGGAGAAGCACAGATTGGCTGCTTCCTCTACACGCCCCAACTGGGGGCCATACCTGCCACCCAGGCCTGTGCCCTGGTCTGGAATTGAACCTGTGACCTTTTGCTTTGTGGGATGATGCCCAACACACTGAGCCACACCAGTCAAGGCAGGACTGAGATCTTATTTCAAACAAGTTCCGGGGCAAAGCCAATGCTGCTGCTCCCGTGACCACACTTTGAGAACCACTGACCCGAACTGTGTTGTGGGTTTAACAAAAAGAAGCATCAGTCCCATGCCCTTTTTCCAGGTGAAGCCTGACGGCACCTACGTGAAACCCCTGAGTAACAAGCTGACCTACGGGACCATGGTGTTTGTGAGGTCCTTCCTCGTGGGGGAGGCTGCTCGCTCTCTGGCCAAAGCATGCACCATCGCCATCCGATATAGCGCCGTGAGGCGCCAGTCTGAAATCAAGCCCAGGTAAGGGTGAGCTCTGAGGTGGGTGCGTTACTGGACGCCTGGCTTGGAGCCCATTCAAATATCAATTGCCCAAATATGGTATAGGGAAGATGCGTTGGCTGTAAAATCAGCTAAGGTGGCAGTGTGCTGGGTCTGCTACTAGAACCTAGACTTCCTTTTTGTAAGTGAAAAGATGAGAATGCCACTTTCTTATTTTTAACCTTCTAAGAAAAACAGTAACATTATTTGAGCTCTATACGTGAAATGGAATGTTCAAAACATTGCAGCTACAAGTTGGGCATGGTAAAAGTAACATTAAACTTATTTTTTTTAAGAAGTACGTGTCTATCATTTTACCTTTTCTTTTTAAAGATTTTATTTGTTTGTTAGAGAGTGGGGAAGGGAAGGAGAAAGGGAGAAACATCAGTGTGTGAGAGAAATGTCGATCGGTTGCTTCCTGCACACCACCAACTGGGGACCTAGCCTGCAACCCAGGCGTGTGCCCTGCCTGGGAATTGAGCAGGTGACATCTCAGTTCTCAGGCCTGTGCTCCATCCACTGAGTCACAGAGGCCAGGGCAGTGACATTAAACTTGATTCCCTGGTGTGTTCGTGCCCATATTTCATTACTACTACTGCCTTCCACTTGGGCGTGACTCCCTGATAACGTTTTTACTCTTTGTTTTGTTTTTAAAGCCTTGATTGGGGACCGAGCCACCACCTTGGTGTATGGGGATGACATTCTAACCAACTGAGCTACCCGGCCAGGGCGACCCTTTTACTCTTAAAGAAGGAATGAAGAAATTGATAAGAGCAGATCTTAGTCTTTAGATATTTCACTCTATGCATTGGGTCTTCTCCATAACGGTGGTAAAAATATACCAATAATGTATTCAGCCATCTAGTTAGTGGGTTAGATATTTTTAACATTGCCTTCTGCTCTGGCTGGTGGGGCTCAGTGGATTGAGTGCCGGCCTATGAACTGAAAGGTCACCGGTTTGGTTCCCAGTCAGGGCGCCTGCCTGGGTTGTGGGCCAGGTCCCCAGTTCAGGGCATGCGAGAGGCAACCCATGTTTCTCTCCTCCCCTCTTTCTAAAAATAAATAAATAAAATCTTTAAATTAAAAAAAATTTATCTTTTTTCTGTAAAGTTAACTAACTTTGATTTTCTAAGTTGCCACGAAATATAGTTTCCTTAGTCGTACTGGAAAGACAAAGAAAGAAATGAACTTCACAGCTAGAAACGTGTGTCCACCTGAGACAGCTTAGTGGGTGGCTAGGAGCATCCTCGGCGGCCGGATGGCCTCCCTGTGGCTCGAGGAGCTGCCGCTCACCGGCTGCGTGAGTGCCGGCCGGGTCTCTGAGGGCTAGGCAGGTCAGCTCGCCAGCGCGCTCAGACTAGGCCCTGGCACAGCAAGTTCCGTTCCTGTGTTTAATTTCCTTTCTTTTTTCTTTCTTGTCTGTCTAGTGAACCGGAACCACAGATCCTGGATTTTCAGACCCAGCAGTACAAACTCTTTCCCCTGCTGGCCACCGCCTACGCCTTCCATTTCGTAGGCGCATACATGAAGGAGACCTACCATCGGATCAACGAAGACATCGGCCACGGGGACCTGAGTGAGCTGCCCGAGGTACGTGTGGAGTCCCGGTCCCGTGTGGGCGCCCTGCTCTTTCATGTCCGCCTGTTAGTGACGTCCAGAGGGAGCGACACACTGGGCTTTCTTTCTTGAACAGTCCCTGTAGTCTCAAAAGACCCGGAAATTTTTCCGATTGAAAAATCGGATGAGGCACGAGGATGTGTGGGCTTTGTCTTTAAGTTTCAGAAGTGCTGGGCCGTGTGGGTCATTTGTTAATCCGGGGAGCAGAGGGCTGGCTCTCTGCCAAGGAGGCCAGTTCGGTAGGGCGTGCGCGGCAGCCGTGCTGCTGTAGGTAGGTGCGTGGCCAGCAATTCAGAAAGTGAGCCGCACTGGGAGATGGGTTTTATGTTTGTCGTTGGGACACGACTGTCAGCGCGCAGGCGTCCTGACGACCTGGGCTCCCCTTCAGCTTCACGCGCTCACCGCCGGGCTGAAGGCCTTCACCTCCTGGACCACAAACGCCGCCATCGAGGCCTGTCGGATGGCGTGTGGCGGGCACGGCTACTCGCACTGCAGCGGGCTTCCCAACATTTACGTCACCTTCACCCCGACCTGCACCTTTGAGGGAGAGAACACGGTCATGATGCTGCAGACGGCCAGGTGAGGGTCTTCGTTCGAGATCGCTGTTACCCGCTAGTAAGGCCGCTCGGACCCTTTCCCCGGCTCCCGTTGCTGTGTGTTCTCTGCACGTGCATTTGTTCCTGAGGACGCCACCTTGCCTTCCGCCATGCCCCACTGTTTTACCTCGTGATCCGGCTGGCGAGGGTGGGCATCTGCCACACCCTAAAGCCTTTTGAACATTGTTTTATTTCTGTTTTACAAGAAGCAGAGTTACTGAAAGCACGTGTACCGATGATTTTTAGGTTCCTGATGAAAAGTTACGAGCAGGTGCAGTCGGGGAAGTTGGTGTGTGGCATGGTGTCCTACCTGAATGACCTGCCCAGCCAGCGCATCCAGCCACAGCAGGTGGCAGTCTGGCCATCCTCGGTGGACATCTGCAGCCCCGACAGCCTCACCGAGGCGTACAAACTCCGTGCGGCCAGGTGAGCTCCCCCCAGGGCTGGAGTGGCCGCCGTGGGGGCCTCGGGCAAGGAGGGCCTGCTGCTGGAGGAGGAGGAAGGCGTGAGCACCGCTGATCATCTGCGCCCGGCTTCAGCTTGCTTTCGCTCTTAACAGATTAGTAGAAATTGCCGCGAAAAACCTGCAAACTGAAGTGAGTCACCGAAAAAGCAAGGAAGTAGCATGGAACCTGACTTCCATCGACCTCGTTCGAGCAAGCGAGGTCAGTGGCAGGTCTCTCTCCGTCTCCCTTTCTGCACGCTTTAAGCCACGGCCCACCCTGGATTTGGGAGGGCAGGAACCCCGTCGCTGCGTGCAGGATCTTTTTCGAAGGCCTCACGTTCTGCTGCTTCCTTTCCTCTAGGCGCATTGCCACTATGTGGTAGTCAAGCTCTTCACAGAACAGCTCCTCAAAATCCAAGATCAGTCCATCCAGACTGTGCTAAGGAACTTATGTCTCTTGTATTCTCTGTATGGAATCAGTCAGAAAGCAGGGGACTTTCTTCAGGTCAGTGTTTTCCTAAGTTGAAGTTCTGGTTTTTTGGTAGAAAAACAATTGGTGTGCTTTATAAGTGCGCCGGTGTATAACATGTCTGTCTGTCTGGATCCAGGGGTGGGTTGCGGTTGTCGTGGGTTTACAGCTGCTCGTGTGGAAAACGGGGGTACAGGCTATGACGAATTGCTCTCGACTGTCAGCCGCGTCGTGCCCGCGCCTGTGCAGACGTGTGTGTCGTTTGCTGTCTCACCCCTTCCAGGAGAGCATCCTGACAGACTCTCAGATCACCCAGGTGCACCAGCGCATCAAGGAGCTGCTGACTGTCGTTCGCCCGGATGCCGTGGCCTTGGTCGACGCGTTCGATTTCCAGGACGTGTCGCTGGGCTCCGTGCTTGGCCGCTATGACGGAAACGTGTACGAGAACTTGTTCGCGTGGGCCAAGTCTTCCCCGCTGAACAAAACAGAGGTAGAAAGCAATGTCTTTTCTTTTACCTTTTAAACGCCCGATTAAGATGCTAAGACAGGAAAGACCTGAGCACGGTCCAGCTGTGGAAGCTCGCCTTGGACAGCCACTCAGGCCAAGCGGCAGGCTCAGAGGGGGACTGGGCCGTTCCCTCGGTAAGCAGGTGTTTCTTTCCGTGACCGGTGACTCGTGGGGTGTTCAAACAGATGCACAAACAGGACGCCATGGCGCTGCTCCCCGAGCCCTTCTCGGGCTTCGGCGCCTGTCTGTCCACAGCCCCTGTCAGCAGCCCCCACCCTCTCCTCCTGAGGGTTATTTTGAAAAGTCCGAGATCATTTTATCCATGGATATTTCAGTATGTATCTCTAAAAGATAAGGGTTCTTTTCAGAAACATAACGATAACACCATTCTCAGGCCTAAACACAGTAATAATTCTTGAATATCATGAACTACTCAGTGTCCAGATTTTCCCAGTTGGCTCAGTTCAATTTTTTCACCTTTTCAGTGTCTTTGGGTCAGGATCCAAAAAGGGGCCTGATAATTTCTTGGTTGAAAGTATGCTCCCCTGCACTGCAAGCTCCTTCGCAGTCACTGCATCTCTGCCTCCCCTGCAGGTCCACGAGTCCTTCTACAAGTACCTGAAGCCCCTGCAGTCCAAGCTGTGACTCCCAGCGGCGAGTTTCCTCTGCTCCAGAGAGCCGCCGGCCGCCTCCACTCGCCCCGCACGTCCCACGGATCTGCGCAGAACCTTTATCAATCAGAGAGCCATCGGGCAGACGATAAATTGACCCTTTTCCTCTTTATAAATGAAGAAAACAATGAACAGTTGTCAGAGATTAAATGAAAAAACAAATGTGTTTCAAGTGCAATTACCATTGAAAGAGGCCTGTTAAGCATTCAGAAAAAAACTTGAAGAAGTGCGGTATGTCATCCCTCTGCTACCCTGCTGGTCCCAGTAGGCCGAAATTTTGATGATTCGTAGAATCTAACTACTAAGTAGTTAATGTTTTCACATATTAATTGCTAATCACTGGATATATGTGTTTGTAAGCAAAAGTATTTTTAAAGTGGGGTAGAACCCTTCCAAGCTTTCTACTAAATACCCTGCTGCTCCCACACGGGCCCTGGCTTAAAGGCAGGACTGGAGAAAACGGATCGGGAAATAAACGGATCGGGAAATTCGGTGTGAGTGATTTGTGCTTGCCACGCTTCCTGCCTGCTTGCCCTGGGTCGCGGACGTCGTGTTTCCGTAGGTTCAAAGAAGTGTGCCTCCAGCACAGGGATTTCTTCAGCAAGATCCCTGCCCTGTGTCATGGGGCATTGGTCTTCTGTTTGAAGGGTCCTTAAATTGTCACTGCAGTAATAGTGACACTGCAACTCCCTGCGTCCCCAGCTTCTTGGGAAGAGGTAGACAGCAAAGTTATGAACGCATAGGACGTTTGACAACCGATGGGGCTCTAGTCAGTGGTGTTCGATCTCCCCCTCCCTCTCCTTTAACCGGGTAGAGGCGCTGAAGAAAGACCAAAGTCGCAGCTCCTCCCTGGGAGAGGGCGCGCAGTGGAGCTCGCAGGTGCGCTGGCTGTAACCAGTGGCCCTACGGATGGTCCGGGACGATCCAGATTTCATGTCGGAGTTGTGTCGTTTTGGCCCAGACCATTGAAATGCTTGGAGGCGACAGTGCCTGGCGTGATGAAAGTCGGAGAGTCACTCAGGTGACTCACTCTTACACCCAGGAGTAGCACAGAAAGATCGCTTGCAAACCACACATTCTGATTTTTGGATCGGAAAATACAGTTGAAACTATAAACGGAAGTTCCATAGACTCTGCTGTATATCTGGCTTTATTTTCAGTATGTTTCTAGGGGCTTTATCTGAATTGCTAAATTGTCCTTTTAGCTGAAATCCAATGTCCACAATCATCCTATATTTAAAATGTAAGCATACCTCTTAACGAAGTTTATTCTTAAAATCAGTGTAAAACAGCACGTCCTTGATTTCTTTTTTAACCTGTTACCTGCGCCTGCGACGCCTGCCTCATGAAGCCCGTGGTTCTGGAGTCACAGTGACGCTCAGCAGAAATGCACTTCCTGCCTTGGGGCCTGACATACGATCTGTCCCCGTGGAACTGGTAACATGAGAATTTTCAGTCCAGCAGAAATACTCTCTGTCCACAGAAGCCTTAATCTTTCCACCAGGAGAATAAATTGATAATTGTGTTAAGTTTGAAGTAAAACACTGTGTTAACTCCATTGGGGTCTATCTTAACGGTAGTTCAGGTTCTGGGAAATAGTAGATTTAAATTGCTTAATACTGATCTGTTAAATGTGGAACTGTTTCCAAATTAGCATTTAAATACCTTACAGATGAATATCTGTCATCAGGATCTGAGGGTGTTTGAAATGACATGAACCTAATAAAAAACTAAACTTGATATTTGATACTATTTTTTATTAATACTGGAATGTTTTGTCTTGAACTTCATTCACTGTAGTCAAAGATTAAAGATGTAGGAAAAGCTCAGTGATTTGTACTATTGAGGGAAAAATGACAATGAGATACCACCTCTCACCTGTCAGAATTGCCATCATTAATAAGTCAACAATGGTGGTGGTGAGTATGTGGAGAAAAGGGAACCCTCGTGCACTGTGGGTGGGCATGCAGACCGGTGCCAGCCCTGTGGAAAACTATGGAATCTCCTCAGAAAACTAAAAATGGAACTGCCTTTGGACCCGGCAATTCCACTGCTGGGAGTATACCGAATCCTAAAACACCAAAATAACCTATGCACCCCAATATTCATAGCAGCACAATTTACAAATAGCCAAGTGCTGGAAACAGCCTAAGTGCCCATCAGTAAATGAGTGGATCAAAAAACTGGTACATTTTCATGATGGAATGCTACGCAGCAGAAAGAAGGAGCTCCTACCTTTTTCAACAGCACGGATGGAACTGGACACTTAACGCTAAGTGAAATAAGCCAGTCGGTGAAAGACAGATACAGGATGACCGCACTTATAACTGGAATTTAATAAAGTAACAAGGAAAATGGAACCAGATACGTGGAAACAAGGAACAGACTGATAGCTGGAGGAGGGAGGAGAGAACAGGGGAAGGGACTAGGCAAAGAACGTGTGAGTGACGCGTGGATGTGGACAGTGGGATTGACTGGGAGATGGGCGGGCTGGGTGGAAGGGGACGAAAGGGAAAAAACAAACTAATAGAATAAACAATAAGAAAATAAAGTAGAAAGAAGGGGAGGCGTGTACCACATAATGAAGCCTAAATTCAAATTATGAAGGATCTGAAGACGGGTTTCTTAGGTGTGGGTGTCACTAAGGATGAAAATAGAAAGGCGTGAGACCTGCCTGAACCGACAGCACCGAAACCCGCTGGGACTGCGGCCCTCGTCTTGGAGCCTCGCGTGCTCTGCTTGATGTAGGGCAACTTGCTGACTGCTGAAAAGGAAGCAGCAGATGAGTTGGCCGTCCCTAAGAAGCCAGCCTTTGCCGTAGGTGAATTAGGTTTTGTTGGGTTCTTTCATGAGCTGTTTCCAGAGAGTACAAAGGTCAACTTCAACCTAGTCTCCTCCAAAATGATGGTAAAGACTGAGTGGAATTCATGAGATTTTTCTATTACATGATAGATGAGCCTTTTTTATTTTTATTTTTTAAGATTCTATTTATTTATCTTTAGAGGGGAAGGGAAGGAGAGAGGGAGAGAAATACCAATGTATGGTTGCCTCTCGTGCGTCCCCTGCTGGGAACTGGCCTGCAACCCAGGCACATGCCCTGACTGGGAATTGAACCGCGGTTGTTTGGTTCGCAGGCCCGCGCTCAATCCACTGATAGATTAGCCTTTTTTAAAAAGTACTCTGAACAGTACTCAAAGTGGAAAATTTGAGGTTTGTTAGGGATGCTTTCTCTATTTTATGCTCCGTTAGATACGTGCTGAGGTGTTTGAACGTTAGTCACCTCCAAACACTCTTGGTCCCAAAGCCTTGGTGCCCTTCCTGCTCTTGTTCTTAGAACAAACACTGCTCAAGTATTAGTTTGTCTCCAAACACTTGAATTGCAGCATTAACTCCGTTAACATGCTTTCCGAGAACTCACGGCCTGTAATTTCAGAACTTACATATCTGGAGACATTTAGGAATTCCTGAAGTTAACATGTTAGATCTTAATCCTTGGCTCTTTTTTTTTTTTTTAATAACAGTTCAAGTTCATGATCCTAGAGTTCTCTGGAGAGTGCTGCTTAGTCCCACCTCCCCCTTTCTGAATTCATTCCATCTCACTAGGAAGGAAGAGAATTAGAGGTGGATTGTAACAGATGCTGATCTTTTTACACCTGCGGGAGATAGGCCTGGAGTGACAGGTTGTCCTCCTGCAGCAGCTGCTTCTGCGGCTGGAGAGGGGACCAGAGCCGTGGACGGATGACTCCCCTGCGCCCAGGACTCCTGTCGATTCTCCTGACTCCGGTACAGGCTTTGATCATTTTCATGGAAAATGCAGAGACCACCTCAGCCAGTTGAGTCTTTATTACTCCATTCCTGGAGGATTAGACCAAGTCGAATGTAAATGACTAAAATGATTTTTCATTTTAAAATGTCGGAAGTGGAGTTTTGCCTTTCGCGGTACATACTTACTGAAATTTTCAGTGACTGTCCCGGTGGTCCATGACAGTGAGCGTAGAGACATATAAGGAACCTTTGGACCTTGGTTACCAGATGTTAACAGTTGCAGACCTGCACATTCCTAGATTCCAGGGGGGGGTTTGTCCTTTCGATGTTGCCTTGAATTTCAGTGAGCCATTCATTATCTCAGGAGGATCATGGTAAGTTGGAAGTGATTTTACCAACTCTGAACCCAAGTAAGCTGTGTTGGCTACAATACTGTTGACTGCTTCATAGCTTAGGTAACAAATCTGTGATCTTTCTTCCACCCAGTACTCAGATTGCTGACTACTTACTACATTGTAAACACCACTTCATTCACAATTGCTGTGCATTCCGGGGTAGGACTTGTATCCTTTGGAGGGTATAATTATTTTGCTACCTTTTCTTCTTTTACTGTTGCGGTTTGAGTTTGGTTCCTACCTGACAAGACGCAGTGAGGTGCATGGCTACCCGTCCCTGGCTGGACTTGTCAGCGGGGCGGGAGTGCGAGAGGGTGCAGGGGTCCAGGGCGAGTCACTCGGGGTTAGACGGTGGTGACCAAGCAGCACTGCTTGGCCTTCGGTTAAGTCAAACCACTAACCCTTTTTTCCTTTGCAAAATTGAAAGACCCTTAGTAAAATCTATACTTAACACAAAAATGTGTTACGTCTTCATTGGTGATGGTGTTGGGCTTCATGCTGGCTTTGATTTTTTCTTCATTGAACAGGAAGGTCACGGCCACTTCTCTAAGCTTTGGAATGTGGGATAAATACGTAATTACGGTTTGACGTGTCAATCTTTCAGTCTTAACACATTCCTCACGTCCTCCCCGTCACGAGTCAGCCCTCAGAAGAGTGCCTGGTCCTGGAGCCGTGGCCTCCAAGGAATGGCAGGAGGTAGAAGGCTCGCACCCACCTTGGCGCCAGGACTCCTCATCACCAAGTGGCGTTTCCGCGGCTCCTAGCAACGCTCGGAGCCGCAAATCGAGGCCGGCTCACGACTAACGGTCGCTGCGGGGAACCCTGGGAAGTGTAGTTTATTTTGGCGTCCCATGCTCCTTGACTCCGGCAGGTGAGCGGGATGCGGACTACAACACCCAGGATGCATCGCGTCTCACCTTTCTTGGAGGGCCTGGTGACTGAGAGGTGGGCGGCCGCTGGGCTCCGAAGCGGGAGGCTTGACCGACGTGGGCTCCTGGACATCGCGGACCCGCGGCGATGGCTCGGACAAGTCCCAGCGGTTGCGCCTCTGAAGGGAATGGCGCGTAACCCGGGGTATTTCAGGGGCTGGGAGGAGCGTAAGCTGCGCGGCGGCCGAGAGGGGCTGGGCGCGCGGAAGGGTAACGCGTGGAGGGGCACGGGGGCTCGGAACTGAGGAGTGCCTCCCGGAGGGCCCTCGCTAGGGGGCAGGCTCGGGATTTTAAAATGACTGGCCCGGAGTCGGCTGAGCAGACGCGAGGACTTGACGGTACTTGGGGCCCCGGAGCCTCCGCT
>PVKM010040761.1:0-13408 GCA_004027735.1 Carollia perspicillata
ATGGGTCTTTTATACATGTTCCCTGATGACGCCTTCCCTTCTTTCCCCCATTATCCTCCTTTCCCCTCTCTGGTCACTGTCAGTTTGTTCTTTATTTCCATGTCTCTGGTTCTGTTTTGCTTGCTTGTTTGTTTTGTTGAATAACATCCACTTATAGGTGAGATAATATGGTGTTTGTCTTTCACCATCTGGCTTATTTCACTTAGCATAACACTCTCCAGTTCCACCCATGCTATTGTGAAGGGTAGGAGTTTCTTTTTTCTTACTGCTGTGTAGTATTCCATTGTGCAAATGTACCACAGTTTTTTCATCCACTCATTTACTAATGGGTACTTAGGTTGCTTCCAGCACTTGGCTATTGTAAATTGGACTGCTGTGAACATTGAGGTGCATAGGATATTTTGAGTTGGTGTTTCAGGATTCTTATGGTTTAATCCCAGTGGTAGAATTGCTGGGTCAAAAGGCAGTTCTGTTTTTAGTTTTTGAGGAAATTCAATACTGTTTTCCACAGTGGCTGCTCCAGTCTGCACTCCCATAAACAGGACACTAGGCTTCCCTTTTCTCCACAACCTCACTAGCATTTGTTTTTTGCAAATTTGTTTGTGATGGGCATTCTCACAGGTGTGAAGTGGTATCTCATTGTGGTTTTAATTTGCATTTCTCTGGCTACTGATGCTGAGCATCCTTTCACATGTCTCAGGGTCCTCTCTATGTCCTCCTTGGAGAAGTATCTGTTCAGATCTTATGCCCATTTTTTAATAGGGTTGTTTGTCTTCCTAGAGTAGAGTCATGTGAGTGCTTTATATATTTTGGAGATCAAGCTTTTATCTGAGGTATCATTGGCAAATATACTTTCCTATACGGTCAGTTCCCTTTTCATTTTGCTGGTGTTTCCTATAGCTATGCAGAAGCTTTTCAATTTGATATAAATCTGTTTGTTTATTCTTTTCTTTATATTTCTTAGTGTAGAGAACATAATAGTGAAAATATTGCTACATGGAATATCTGAAATTTTCCTGCCTATTTTCTCCTCTAGGGCTTTTATGATGTCATGACTTATATTTAAGTCTTTTATCCATCTTGAATTTATTATTCTGTGGTGTAAGTTGGTGGTCAAATTTCGTTTTTTTTGCATGTACCTGTCCACATCTCCCAACACCATTTGTTGAAGAGGCTATTTTTATTCCATTTTTGCTTCTGCGCTTTTGTCAAATATTACTTTACCATAGAGATATGGGTTTATTACCAGGCTCTCTATTCTGTTTCATTGATCTTTGTGTCTATTCTTATGCCAGTACCAGACTATTTTGATTAATATAGTTTGATATCAGGTATTTTTATCCCTCCTACTTTGTTCTTCTTAAAATCTCTGAGGCTATTTGGGATCATTTATTGTTGCATATAAATTTTTCAAATGTTTGTTCTATATTTGTAAAAGATGTCATTGGTATTTTAATAGGAATTGCATTGACTCATAAATGGGTGCTGTACCTTATCAAATGCTTTTTCCACATCTATTGATGTGATCATGTGATTTTTGTCTTTCTTTTTTGTGTGATATATTACATTTATTGATTTGTGAATATAGTAGCATTCTTGCATCCCTGGGATGAATCCCACTTCATGGTGTATGATCTTTTTAATGTATTGCTGGATATGGTTTGCCAATATTTTCTTGAAGATTTTTGCATCTATGCTCAGTAGTACTTTTCTTTGTTGTATTTCTTTCTGGTTTGGGGATTAGGATGAGGCTGACCTCATAAAAAGAATTTGGGTGTCTTCACTCTCCTTGGATTTTTTTTGAAAGCTTGAGAAGGATGGGTTTAGGTTTTTCTTTAATATTTTGTGAAATTCTCCTATGAAACTGTCTGGTCCTGGGCTTTTGTGTGCCAGGAGTTTTTTGATTACTGTTTCAATTTCACTAGCTGTTATCAGTTTGTTCGGTCTTTCTGCTTCTTCTTCATTTATTTTTGGGAGATTATATTTTTTCTAGAAATTTTTCTATTTTATCCTGGTTTTCAAATTTCTTGGCATATAGTTTTTCATAATAAAATCTTACAATCTTTTGTATTTCTGTGGTATCAGTTGTAATTTCTCCTCTTTCATTTCTGATTTTATTTTATTTCCTCTCTTGTTTTTCTTCATGAGTCTGGTTAAAGGCTTTTTAATTTTGTTTATATTTTTCAAAAAACCTGCTCCTAGATTTATTGATTCTTTGATTTGTTCCTTTAGTTTCTGTGTTTTTTAATTTTGCATTGATCATGATTATTTTCTTCCTTTTACTTGGTCTGGGTTGTCTTTGTTGTTGTTCCTCCAGTTCTTGTGGGTGTAGGGTTAGGTTGTTTATTTGAAATGTTACTATCTTTTTTAGGTAGGCCTGCATTGCTATGAACTTCCCTGGACAGCCTTTGCTGTATCCCATAGGTTTTGGACTGTTATGTGTTCATTTTCATTTGTTTCCAGAAACTTTTTTATTTCTTCCTTGATATAATTATTAATTGCTATGAACTTCCCAGGACAGCCTTTGCTGTATCCCATAGGTTTTGGACTGTTATGTGTTCATTTTCATTTGTTTCCAGAAACTTTTTTATTTCTTCCTTGATATAATTATTAACCCTTTCATTGTTTAATAGAATGCTGTTCAAGCTCCATGAGTTTGAGTGTTTTTGAGTTTTTTCCTTGAGGTTGGTTTCTAGTTTTCATCCCTGTGGTCAGAGAAAGTGCTTGATATCATTTCAATTTTCTTGGATTTAAAAATATATATTTTGTTTATTTATTTTTAGAGAGAAGGGAAGGGAAGGAGAAAGAGTCAGAGAGAAACATCAATGTGTGGTTGCCTCATGTGTCCCCTACTGGGGGCCTGGCCTGCAACCCAGGCATGTGCCATGACTGGGAATCGAACCAGCGACCCTTTGCTTCACAGGCCCATGATCAATCCACTGAGCTACACCAGCCAGGGCTTTCTTGAATTTTTTTGAGGTTGGTTCAGTATACTGTCATGTGGTCTATCTTTGAAAATGTTCCATGTGCATTTGAAAAGAATGTGTATTTTGCTTCTTTGGGATGAAAGGTTCTAGTTAAGTCCATTTGATCTAGGACATTGTTCAATGCTGCAATGTATTTGTTGATATTTTGTTTGGAAGATCTGTCCATTTTTGACACTCAGGTGTTAAAATCCCCTACTATAACTATGTTGTTATTAATGTCTTTCTTGAAGTCCTCCAAGGTTTTCTTTATGTATTTGGGTGCTCCTATGTTGGGTGCATATATGTTTACATTGTTTATGTCTTTTTGATGGATTCTTCTCTTGAGTATTATGAAGTGTCCTGGGTTACTTTTTATGTCCCTTGTTTTCCAGTCTATTTTGTCTGATACGAGTATTGCTACCTTGGCTTTTTTTTTTCCCCTGTCCTTTTGCTTGGAATATTTTTTTCTAGCCCTTCACTTTCAGTCTGTGTAGGTCTTTTGTTCTGAGGTTGGTCTCTTATGGGCATCATATATGCT
This sequence comes from Carollia perspicillata, assembly GCA_004027735.1. Classification (NCBI taxonomy): domain Eukaryota; kingdom Metazoa; phylum Chordata; class Mammalia; order Chiroptera; family Phyllostomidae; genus Carollia; species Carollia perspicillata. The sequence continues at coordinate 3,505 of PVKM010040761.1, forward strand.
GGTCATGTTTTCTTATCCTTTCAGCTACCCTGTGTCTTCTGATTGGAATATTTACATTTACATTTAAGGTTATCATTGATACATACTTATTCATGGCCATTTTTCCCTTTTGTGCCTGTGTTACTCTCTCTCTTACTCTTTTTCTTCATCTCCTTAAAGCAGTCCTGTCTGGTGGAGGTGTATTTTTTTAGCCTCCTGTTGTCTGGGAAACTCATCATTTCACCTTCCATTTTAAGTGAGAGCCTTGCTGGGTGGAGTAGTCTTGGTTGCAAGCCTTTGCTTTCCATCACTTAGAATATTTTTTGCTGTTCCATTCTGGCTTGTAGTGTTTCTATTGAGAAGTGAGCTGCTAGAGTTATTACAGCTCCTTTGAATGTTACCTACTGTTTCTCCCTTCTGCCTTTACGATTCTCTCTTTGTCTTATAACTTTGTTATTTTAATTATGATGTATGTTGAAGTGGACCTTTTAGGGTTCCTCTTGATTGGGACCCTCTGTGCATCCTTGACTTGTGTGACTTTTAATCTCATCAAATTAGAGAATTTTTCATCATTATTTTTCAAACAGGTTTTCTATCCCTTGCTCCTCTTCTTCTTCCGGTATCTCTATTATATGAATATTATTATGTTTCATGTTGTTCTGCATTTCCCTTAACACACCTTTTTTCTTTTTCAGTCTTTTTTTCCTTTCCTTGATCTTTCTGGGAGGTTTTTCTATCTTGTCCTCCAGCTCACTGATTTGACCCTCTGTTTCATCTATCCTGATTTTGATACTTTCCACTGTGTTTTTTAATTCAGAAATTCTATTCTTCATTTCCTCCTTGCTCTTCTTGATAGTTTCTATGTCTTGTACATGCTCATGTAATTTGCAGTAAGTCCATTGTAGCTCGCCTGTGGTTTTTTGGTAATTCTGTCTGAGCTAATTGAGCTTCCTTATAACCATTGTTTTGAACTCAGTACCTAATAGTTTACTTGCCTCTTTTTCATTTAGCACTCTTTCAGGAGATTCTTCCTTTCCTTTCGATTGAGTGTTGTTGTTTTTTTTTTTTTTTTGCTTTCCCATTTTGTTGTGAGACTTCTTTTTTGCTTCTGCTTCTTAAATTGATCTGTTTTGACTCTCTGTCTTTGTGGTGTGTATTTTATGGTCGGAGACCTGTGAAATTCAGTGGTGTAGTCTCCTTGATCTCATGAACTTAATGCTCTTGGGATACTCCTTATGCCATTCATGTTGGCTCTCTGAATGTAATTGAGTTTTGTTTGTTGTTTGTTTTTTCTTTGGTGGGTTCTTCACTCCATCCATAATGTCTGTCTTGTATGCTGTTGTGTAAGTGCTGCCACAAAGACTCCACAAAGTCCAGGAACAAAACCACACCCCCAAAAAATCCCACCCATAATCCCACTATCAACAGCAAATAGCCAGTATTAGTAAGGGCGTAATGAGATTAAGACTATTATAAGAAAGCGACTGAATATCAGGTCACCTACTGAAAGAAAAATGATTTCAAGAGGGTAGAGGGAGGAGTACTAATCAGAGTAGGGAATTGGACCAATGTGGACAGAAAAATAAAATTTACATTATGAATAAAAAAGGGAGTAAAGAAGGCAGAATTGAGTAAGAGAAGGGAAGTGATACAGTGTTAGTTTTAAACAAAAATTACTGTAAAATAAAAGAAAGTCAGAGAGCGAAAACAAAATGAAAAAGTAAATAAATAATTTAAAACAGAAATCAAATTGGAGAGAAAGATTCACCATAGTACTATCAACAACTAATTAGGTAAAATTAATATAGGTGGGATTTTGAAATTATAGAGATAGAGAGAATACTAAGAGTGAGGAACAAAAGCCAGGCTAACACAGGGAAAAATTAAAATTTGAAATGAAATGAAAAAGAAAAAAAAGGTCAGGACAACTGGGGTAAAAACAGGCTAAGACAGGATGAATTAACCTTTGAGACAAGAACGAGAGTAGGAGAGGTGAATGTTAAAATTTGAGATTTGAAATACAGAATTCATGAAGATCTAGAGATAAAATTGGAAATTCAACAACTACCCTATCCATGACCAACAAAAAAAAATTGCTAAAGATGAGAGAATGTGTGTATTTTAAGAGTGGTGTAAAAGAATGTGAGATGACCATTGACAAGAAAATTGGTTTTGAGAGGCTGGATGAGGGAGAAAGAGTAAGAGTGTGGAATGGAAAGAAGTTGTAACAAGAGAAAAAAAATAATAATAAGAGGAAATAGGTGAAATTGGGTAAGAGAAGGGAGGGGAAAATATGTGGATTGAAATAAACTATAGTATAAAATCCAATGATTTAATATGTAGAAATTTGAAGGACAAGAAATGAATATTAAGAAGTTATGCAGGTAGGAAAATGCCACAAATCATGGAGAAGACCATGATGGGTTTCATCTTGATAGCATCTAGTATTTACCCTGTTTTTTTGTCTCTGGATATGTTTCCAGTGATGTCAGATGGTGACCTCTCTGACCCTAGACAGCCTGTTCTTGATTTCCAGGGATCTACTGCCTGTGGCTGACACCTTCAGTTGTTAATCTAGTCTCTCTGCACTCAGAAGTCAGGCTTAAGCACCAAAGGGTTGGGCAGAATCCTTCCTGGGCTGGACTTTCCGTGAAGATGCTAGCGGTAGATACACTTTGCCTCCTAGCACAAAAAAAGAACAACAAACTTGAAAACAACAACAACAACAACAAAACAGAACTGCCAGAAAATCAAACTGTATGAAAGTCTGACAACCACCGAGTTGAAGAAGAAACATTAATCCAGGCCAGTGGGAGGAGCAGAGAGGACTCATTGCAGGGCACCAGCTGGCAGACTGGGTGGTCCCACATTTGCATGTGGATAAACCCAGAGGAACAACTGGGGAGTGAGATGGACTGTGCAATCCAGGATTCCAGTGCAGGAAAATAAAGCCTCAAAACCTCTGACAGAAACAAAATTGTGAGGGTTGTGGCAGAGAGAGGGAAATCCAGCCTCATGGGAGGGTACGTTGGAGAGACCCACAGGATCCTAGAACACACACAAACAGACCCACCTGGGAATCAGCACCAGAAGGGCCCGATTTGCTTGTGGGTAACAAGACAAGTGACTGAAAGACACCTGAGAGCTCAGCAAATGGCATTGTTCCCTCTTGGACCTCTCCCCTACATACACTGCCACAACACAGCAACATAGGTTGTCCCACCCTGGTGAATACCTAAGCCTCCGCCCCTTACTACCTAACAGGCACACTGAGACAGAAAAATACAGTCCAAATGAAAGAATAGATTACAGCTCCAGAAAAAGTACAACTAAGCAATGGAGAGATAGCCAACCTATGTAGAGTTCAAAATACTGGTAATCAGGGTGCTCACAGAAATGGTTGACTATAATCATAAAATACAGGAAAAAGTGAAGGCTATGAAAAGTGAAATAAAGGAAATTATACAGGGAGCCAACAATAAAGGGAAAGAAACTGGGACTCAAATAAACCATTTGGAGTAGAAGGAAGAAATATATATTCAATCAGAACAGAATGAAGAAACAAGAATTAAAAAAAAAAATGAGGCTTAATAACCCCAGGGACAACTTTAAACATTCCAACATCCAAATTATAGGAGTGCCAGAAGGAGAAGAGGAAGAGCAAGAAATTGAAAACTTACTTTAACAAATAATGAAGGAAAATTTCCCCAATCTGTCAAAGGAAATAGACTTTCAGTAAGTCCAGGAAGCTCAGTCCCAAAGAAGTTGGACCCAAGGAAGCACACACCAAAGCACATCATAGCAACATTACCCAAGATTAAATATAAGGAAAGAATCTTAAAAGCAGCAAGAGAAAAGGAGAGATACCTACAAAGGAGTTCCCATAAGACTATCAGCTAAATTCTCAAAAGATACCTTGCAGGCAAAAAGGGATTGGAAAGAAGTATTGAAAGTCATGAAAGCAAGGACCTCCATCCAAGATTACTCTATCCAGCAAAGCTTTCATTTAGAATGGAAGGGCAGATAAAGTGCTTCTCAGATAAGTTCAAGTTAAAGGAGTTCATCACCAGCAAGCCCTTATTATATGAAATGTTAAAGGGACTTATTGAAGAAAAAGAGGATGATCAAATATGTGGACATTAAAATGTCAACAAATTCACAACTATCAACAACTGAACCTAAAAAATGAAAACAAAAACTAAGCAGTTAGAATAGGAACAGGTTCACAGAAATAGAGATAACATGGAGAGTTATTGGAGGTGGGGGCAGGGAGGATAATGGGGAAAAGTTACAGGGAATAAGAAGCATAAATAGTAGATAAAAAATAGACGGGGAGGTTAAGAATACTATGGGAAATGTAAAAGCTAAAGAACTCCTATGTATGACCCATAGACATGAGCTAAGATGGGAAATGATGGTGAGAGGGCAGGTACAGGGTAGAAGGGAATAAAGGGGAAAAAATGGGACAACTGTGATAGCATAATCATTAAATTATATTTTTTAAAAAAGAATCCTTCACTGCCTGTGGCTATTTTTTTCCTTCAGGCTGCTTCCCGTCTGAGGGGAGTGGTCTGCCAGAGCAAGATGGCTGCTGCCGTATGGGGGATGACTCAGCACAGGATCCCAGTGGCTACTCTCAGTTACCTCCCCAAAGCCTCCATCCCCAGCATTTCCTCAAGTGTCTCCAGTCAACTGTGCGCCCACTTTTAATGGAGCTTAGGGTAAGTGGCTACAAAGGAAAATTTGTGCCTTGGCCCTTTAAATGGCTCTTTGCATCTCCAGTCATCTGTCTCTGGCAGAGAGCAACCCTGCTGCTTTTCCCAGCTGGATGTTATCTGTGTACTTTTCTGCCTCTGGTGCTGTAAGGTGGGGATCCTAGCTTAGAGTTTGGACCCCACGCTTCTCAGGGGGATCAAACCAGCTACTTAAATATCCCTCCAGCACTGCAGCTGCCATCTGTGGGTGCATAGCCGCCCTCTTGTGTCTCCACCACACTCATTAACAGTCAGGTTGTGCTGAAGCTGATTCTTCTCTCTGTTCGTGTTTATAAGGCTTGTCTCTCACTATTTTTCAGCTGTTTGATCTGAGTGATTTCTCCACAATTTAGTTGTGATTCCAGACTGGTCCTGGGGGGAGGTTAGTGTAACTTCCACCCACTCCTCTGCCATCTTGGATCTCCCTCATGGTGATTTTTTAAGTTCCCTCATATATGTAGTTCTTTTTAAAAGTTGTAGCCTGGCTCACAATAGGGGAAAGAGGAAAAATGAAAAAGGAAAAGAGAGGTGAAAATGATGCTTGCCTTTTAATTCCCTGGAAGTTGCTTCAGTTGGTGGGAGAAGAGCTTGCAATGCTCTGAAGAAGACAATGCAACAATGATTGCCTGCTCACATTTATTTTCACATCTCCAAGATCAGAAGTAGCAAGCAACAATTAGAACAGATCTCCAATGTTTGGAGGAAAGGGTCCTTATTGTCCACCCTGACTCTTAAATGTTTCCTGAAGCTCCCTGCCATGTGGCTGAGAAGTGGGTGAATGAGTATCTGATACTACACCGGGAGTTGAAATTGACTGAAATTAACCACGATTTACTGTCCATTCTTTCCGTTGGAAGTTGCAAGACTTGGAATAGATTCCAGTGATCCAAAATAATTTATCAACCAGATTCTGCCAATGGAATTGTTGTCTCACTGGGGAGACAAGTTTCTGGTGCTTCCTACTTGGCCATTTTCCCAGAATCCTCTTTCTTACAGTTCGGATCCTTGTCTTCCAGATATGAAGGAATTTGTCATTGGATCATAGCCCTGGCTTTTCTCAAGCTTATCTTAAGTGCCAACATGGCACCTGTCCCATGATTCTCATGATATATATTGATAGTCTCTGTACTCCATACATCCTCCCAAGGGGATTTACCAAGTTTCAGTGTCACAATGGGGTCATGTTGTGAGACTCAGGAGCCTAATGTGAGCTCCCTTGGTATGTAAACATTTTAATTGATTACAGGTAAAAAATGATTGCCTTTTCATGTACTTTCCTTGGCACATGCATACCCAGAATGACTAAACACCCACCTACCCAGTTGTTATCTATTGGTAACAGTTGAGATTGAGCCCAAAGGTTACTTTCTTATCTAGTCATATAGGACACACTCACAGGCAGTCTATCAAATTCTTTAAGTGTATTTCCATGAAATGGCAAATAATAGTACTATTAGTTAATACTTACTCTGTACTTACTATATGTGTGATAGTTTACTGAGTACTGGGTTGTCTGACTCCTGACCCTGAGTGTTTGATCATTGCATGGTTTGGACTGTAAAGACATGTTCCTTCATCAATATTTAGCACATAGATTTGTATGTCAAAGACTGCCATTTTTTCACCAAAATTCTTTTTTCTCTTTCTCTTGAACACATGGCTGCTTAGTTGGAGATTGTTTTCTGACATACTCTATGGCTAGGTAAGGCCACATGACTAAGTTTTCATCAATGGAATGTGAGAAATTCTTCTGTCACTTTTTAAAAAGATTTTATTTATTTACTCTTAGGGAGAGGGGAAGGGAGGGAGAAAGAGAGGGAGAGAAACATCAATGTGTGAGAGATACATCAATCAGTTGCCTCTCAAACCCCCCCAAATGGGGACTTGGCCCACATCCCAGGCATGTGCTCTCACTGGGAATTGAGCCAGCAGCCTTTTACTTCATAGGCAGTCATTCAGTCCACTGAGCCGCATCAAGCCAGGGCCCATGTCACTTCTTTAAAAAAAAATCCCTTTTCTATGACTTCCACTCTCTCCCTCATCTCCCAGATGAGGATGATACCCTGGGGATAGAGGAGGAACAAAATGGAAGGGACCAGGACTTCTGATTGTGTAAGACCAAAGCCACCTGCCAAAATTTGGGCCCTTAATGAGAGAAATGAACTTCCATATATTAAAATCCACTGCATTTGGGAACATGTTTGTCACAACAGCTAAAATATTACCTAAACAATTTACATTTAGAGTATATGTTTTCTCCCTATTACCCAGAGGGCAAGAATACACCAGATGAATTTTACCCAGATAGCAAATTCATCTCTTTGTATATTTGGCCTAGCATAGTATCTGGGGCATACCAATTACTCCAGAATAAATGCTCTTGTTAACTGAGTCATTGAATAAATTGTTACTTCTTATATATTGCAAAAATGCCTATGTGGAATGAGCATTTCAGTTGATTCAGACATACCTGGAAAGGGAGAAAGAACTAGTCCTTGCCAAGAATTCGGACCAGGATGCAGGACTGATAGCATTCTCATGGCACCAGAAGATAGGTGTAATTTGATTTCAGTTGATTCATACAGTTGCCATAAGTATGGTTGCAAGTGCTGGGAAGGCCTGGCCAAGGGGAGCTTATGAATTCCATTAGTAAATTACCATCTACCATGATGATTAAACTGTAGGATGCTGCAAAATGCCATCCTAGCTCTTTTCTCTAGTACATTCCCTTGATCAAGAATCATCCGGCATTAAATTTGGGAACGCAGAAAAGGCAGTTCTCTTGCCCATCAGCAGCATCTGTTGCCATCTTTGTGCTGCCAGCATGACAGCTGGGGAAGAGCAGGATCAAGTTGACTGGAAGAATGTTTTATATCTAATGAGTTTGTGCACAAGAATAGTATAACAAATAAGACTCTAGAGAAACTATGCTATTGCTTGCATTCCAAAGTGAGATATGGCCTTACCAGAAGCTCACAGAGCCATCTGTCATCAAATATTAGTCTTTGTTTCAGTGGCTTCCCTGGATTGAGGAAATGAAAAACATCACCAGAGGGAGGTAAGTGACAACCATGTTGTTAAAAAAAATGTCAAGGGAGCTACCTTAAGGAGCCAGAGGTTTTCAGATGATTTTGATATAAATAAATAAAACCACTACCAAAAGCAGTTCAGCTTGAGTCTTGGATGTTGAATGCTAATAAGTCTTTTCATTGGATGAATTCGGGTTTTGTCACTTGGATTACATTCCTGAGTAATATAATCCTCATTTGCTTGGATTTGGGGCTAGAATTATTGCCATCTTCTGCAATGTGTTTTTGCCAGTTTGATACATCGAAATTGTCACCAAAGCACTCTGCTGATGACACAACTGCTACTGAAAGGAATATTGAAAATGGATGAAAACTCAAGAACTGATTGAAAGCTGTTTGGTTTTAGTTTGTTTCCTTTACCTTTTGCTGAGGAAAAGGAGGAGGAAACTCACAAACAGACACAAATAGAGAATGGGGCTCCCAAAAATCTCATCAGTCAATAATGCAACTCAGTGCTAGGGTATCAAACCACGAGGTAATGGGGAAAGTTTGGGAGAACATAGTGGCATGTTGACCATTTGAAAAGAAAGTACAATTAGACAAACAATTCAACAAGACAAAAGTTCAACGATTGCCAAGTCCCATTGGCAGCAAGTGCAGGAAATTTTATGGGTTTTATCTATACAAGGCTTTCAGCCAAGACTGGCTCATAAACTGGTGGTGTTTATTTTATGCCTGGAGAATATCCTTTCCCACTGCATAGGCCTCTTTTGGGAGTTACAAGGACAATTAAGAGAGGTCAAGTTTTGTATTTCACCTCAAGATAATTCACCTCTAGATATTGTTTCCCTGTTTAGAATAATCCTTCTCCAGTGTATTCCAGGACAAGTACTGATAGATATTTATAATGGGTATGGTAGAACAGTGCTCAACATTTATTCCAGCCCCTTGTAGAATGTCTTACTCCTTACTGGAAACTCACAGAGCCATCGGTTATCAGTATGAAAAGCTAAAAACTACATTTTCTATACTCTATTGAAATTTTGTGGTGATTTACATAGGTCCTACCAATCAGATGTGTGAGATTTGGAGAGTGGGTTTCATTGTGGCCAGAAATGGAGAGTTCTTGTTAAGTGGGTACAGAGTTTCAGTTGTAAAAAATGAAAAGAGTTCTGGAGATAGTGGTGATATTTACACAACAGTGTGAATGTACTTAATGCCACCAAACTGTACACTTAACAATGGTTAAGATAATAAATTTTATAAGTATCTTACCATAATTTAAGAAAAATAAAAATCATTCTACTCTTGTGCACATATAAAAAGGAAAATATAGACCAATTAAATAAGTTAATCCTTCCCTAAAACTCCTTCATATATACAATCTACATCTTCTGAATCAATTTTTGATTCATTCACTGATATCAGTGGTTTCCCACATTATCATTCTCTGTACCATGAAGACTGTTGGTGATACAGCATTTAAGAGAGCTCCACTATAGGGTCCCTGATTCTCATCCAAGTGGCTGACACCCATTCAGCAGTGTTGAAGCATAGGCAATGACACACATGCCCCAACAGAATTCACCCCAATTTCAGAATTGTTGAAATGTAAAGAAAAAATCTATATCAGCAGCAATGAAATATTTTTCATGACCTTTATTAGCTAGTATGCTGCATGGTCTTAAAAAGATGAATCTGCCAAAATGCTCTCTCAACATGGAAATCTCTTCCCCTATTTAAAACACTTCAATGGTTTCTACACAGTGTCCAAAGAAAGGTCAACTCCTTACCATGGGGGAGAAAACTCTTCATAACCTGTTTCTTTTAAAAGTTATGAACTGGGAGCTCTGTTCAGATGAGTGCTGCCACCAAACTGGAGAAGCTGCAGAAGGTACTGCTTCCGAGGACTTTCCAGGGCCAGACACTGCACTTTGTGCAGGAACATTACCTGCAGCCCAGCATGCCCTATCACAGCAACTGTGCCAACAGCCTGCCACCTGCCACAATGATGGGAGATTCTTGTCTGGTGATGTGACTCATTACGTGATCCCAGATTGGGAAGTTGTTCAAGAATACTTTGAGGTCCTTGAGTTTCCTGAATTGAAGGGAATCATTTTCATGCAAACAGCATATCAAACT
>PVKM010040762.1:0-13349 GCA_004027735.1 Carollia perspicillata
AGAATAATCTTAAAGATAGTAGGAGACTTAATTGTTCCAATGCCTTACATAAGATTTGGAAATAAGAATAAGTGAAATGCTTATTAGTCAAGTAGGAAAAAAAGAAAATGTTAAATACTTGTTGACATTTTCACCATGTGGTCACATTGGATCAGTCAGAAGTTTTTTTTAATGTATCAGCAATGATATAATGAACTTATCTTAATAAATAATGATAAATGTTTGGTTCTAGAATAATATTAGTTTTCTATACAAGTTAAAATGATTAAAATTCTATAATTTATATACACCATAGATTAATTCTCACATGCTTTTAAAACACAGTTCTACATTTCAAGATTGTGATATGTTATAAAATATAAAGATAAAAAGAGAGAACTAAAGTAAAACTGATATTTCAGATTCTATATGTACTCTTGTGTTGGGTGCTTTGTTAATGAAATCACCTGGTGATGGTACGAGCGCATTCCCCCCCCAAAAGGCTCAACCTTTCTGACTTACCCCTGGCCTCCATTATTTAAAACATAGACCTAGCCCTGTGTCCTGGAGCTGAAAGAACTAAGACATTGATGCATAAATATGTGGTGAAAATTTTAAAGTATGCATTGACTCTTCTGAAATATACTCTCTGCATTAGAGAGAAGAAATAAGAGGGAGAGAAAGCCAAAATCACTCTTTTTGCTCCTGTGAGTTGTCAATGCACAGCATGGTCTTAGCAATGTCCTCTAGGACACTATCTTAGGTAGTTTCTATTTTTAAAGTCCTACTATGCCTCTGAAACAGACTGGCTGCTTCACTGGTAAAAATATTCTTATTACCTCTTCTCTGCTTCCTGAATATCCATGATAAGCAAGCTGTTGACTCTGTGTGTAACAATTACCATTTTCTCATTTTTAATCTTATAAAATCTGGGCACTACCTCTACACAAACAAACAAAAACATCTTCAAAGACAAATTATTTTTCCAGCTAGTGTATGCCATTAAACATAAACTGCACTGAGTAGCCCTTACTTTTAGCCGTGGATATTTTCAGGTTGCTAGAACTTTATCCCTAAAGTCATATTTTATTTTCCCCTAAGGTACTCCATCACAATTAGGTGAACCCCTTTAACCTAGGGAACAATAGCCTGACCTGCTAGAATAAATGCACTGGGATTTTTAAACAATGATAGGGTTTTAGAATAAACTGGCATCTCAGGGATTTGTAACAGGTTTTGTTTGTTTCACATAGTATTTTTTTGTTTATTAAATTTAGCCAATATTTTAAAAACGGATGATTTAATATGAAAATCTGCAATTTTAGTGTCTCCTTAGAAATTAAATATCTCACAACTGTACGTGAGAATTCCTATCTGGAAATTGTTAATAGAGCTGTGGAACAACTTCCTCATTCTATTAATAAGTCCCTCTGGTTTTACTTCTTTCATGAAGCTGCTTCATTCATTGTGTTCTTTACCTGACTCTCTTTGGCTATGGTTTCTGGAGTCTCTAAAGAAAATCTCGAAGACGTTGGAGAATTAGAGAGCTAATTCATCATGTTCTAATCCCCCCTTGAACTCATAACCCACTGAAAAAGAGAGATAATTCAGATGTAAGAGCTTAAAATTCCAGCTTGAGTTTTAATAAAAAATCTTTAAAGGGTGTGGCTCTCAATGTGTGTGGAAATGTGTTCACACATTTCCACCACATCAACCATGTCTCTGATACAGACCATGGAATAGCCCAGGCAAGGGTCTAAAAGATAGACTCACACAGCACCCTGGCCTCCTATTGGTCTGAGGCAGTGAGGGGAAACAAGAAGGCTAATTTCCAGGGTTTTCATCTTATATTAGTTCCATCAAAAAATAAAAATAAAAATAAAAAACTTGGACAATGAATGTCAGACTCTTGCCAACTACCAATTAGCAATTTATTTCTTCCCCAAAGAGTGGGAATGGTGTGAACAGAGGCCATGCAGAGAGGGAGCTCCATATGGAAACACTAGTCAAAGAGAATGATTTTTACTAAAATAAGCATTTCCTAGTAAAACAATAAATGGGTTATGACTCTTCATAAGCGGCCACTATGAGAGTGGGTGGTGAGTGACATAAACTTGAAAGGGTAAAGGTGGTGATATCAAAAGGAATTGGCAGAGACTCATGGATGCCAGTAAAATACTCTTTTTTAATTTTCTTACAAGTTAAAATAACTATGCTTTTAGCTGGGCATATTGCAATGCAAATGAAGGACCAACTTCCCCTTCTATTCAATCATGTGAGACTGGTCACTGAGGTATATATGGACATGTGATGTGGAACTTACAAACAGTCTTCTTACAAGGATGGAAGAAGCATACCCCTTTTCAACCCTTGTCTAATTTCTATTGCTTGAAACACAGATGTAAAGGCTGGAGCTTCGACAACCATTTTGGACCAAAACGGAGAAGCAGTGAGCTGGAGGGAATCCAGGTTCCCGAAGCCCAGAGAACCATGGAGCCAGTGCTGTAACAATCTACAGAATTATGTTAAATGAGGGAGAAATAAGCATTTATCTTATTTAAGCCATTGTTACTTAAGATTCTGTTTTATGAAGCTAAACTTAAATCAAACTGGTAGCATTCCATATGAAACAAATTATTCCAGTGGAAGAAATCATAATTGACCTCATAAGGGTGTTTTATGTCATTGTTCTGTGTATAGTCAAATCATAAAACCACTTAATATATCTGTTACAAAACAATTATCCTGTTGCATACTTAATATCACACTGATTGTTCTCCCTAAGCTTTGCAGGTTTTTCAGGAAAAGAGCTTTTTTTATGTTTTAACTCATAGTTTTCTTACTGTGTGTAGAATACAGATGTGATTCTAAGATCCATTAAAATATTTAATAAACACTCATATTTTCAAAGAAAGTTCTATGAACTTGAGATTTAACAGCTAAAAAAAAAATACCACCCTAATACAGCTAGTATTCTACTGTGAACAATAACATAATGAATAAGATAATAAGTAAAAAAATAACAAATGATGTGGTGAAAAATAAAGCAGAAAAAGGGAAACTGGAAAGGTATAGGGTAGAGGGGGTGAAATTTTAGATAGATTTCTTTTGAGAAACATCTTTTAGAAAATGAGATTTTAATAAAGACCTAACAAAGATGAGTGAGCAAGTCATGTGGGTTTCTGGGGGAAAAGAAAGTGTCAAGTGCAAAGAACCCAAGGTAGGAACATGCCTGGAGTATTCTGGGAACAGTCAGTGAAATGCAGTAATCACAGGAAAACACAGTGGGTGGTGAGGTCAGAGAGCGATAAGGGGGTCAGATAGTTTGAGGTCTTACAAGGGCCTCAGGAAAATGTAAGAAACTTTGCTTTTATACTAGGTAAGACAGTCAGGCTTTGAAAAAAAAATAAACACTGAGAAAATATTGATGCTATAAAATAAAAACAAAAAATTTTTTAAAAAGTAAAATTCAGAGACAAAAAAATTGTTAAAAATTAGAAATAGGGCTGACAATGCAAATGCAGGCAAAAAAAGGAAAACAAATCTGAGGACACTTTCCAAAATGTCAAACAAAAATCTAAGCAATATAAAATTTGAAAGAAAGGATAAATAAACAAAGTAAAATTAATTTAGGAAGTCTAATATCTAATTAATAGTACACCCCAAAAATGTAAGAGAAAATAATTAAAAAAAAAGCTCAAGAATGGAAGAATGAATTTTCAAAGTGATGTGACCTCTTTCATAAAAAATATGCAACAAAGGACAAAATGAAGACCACACACAAAATGAAGGTCATATACAAAAAAACAAGCATCAAAATATTAGATCTCTTACCAGCAAATTTTAGAGGCAGAATACAATGGAATATGCATATTAGTTGATAGGCTGATTTGTGTAACAAACTCACAGATACCAATGGCTCAACATAGGAATTTTAATTCTGTCTCGTGATCCAGCCCAGTCTGGAATGACAGTGTTCAGGGACCTAGATAGCCACATACGGTGTCTCTGGTATCATCTAGAAACTCAGAAAACTTCACTGGACCCTCTATATCAGGTGCAATTCTGAAGAAGAGGGAGTATATGGCAATTCATGATGAGGTTGTAAGGGCCACAACAGGAAAAATCACTTACACCCAGGTACATGGCCCCTTCCAATTGCAAAGAAGGCCTAGAGGAAAATAAAACAGTACATATCTTTGCCATATAACCCCTCCAGAATTTTAAAGAAATATGATTCCAAACTAGAACCCATCAGCTATCAAGACTGAAAGTGGATTAAAGAGCTCTTCAGACATGCAAGATTCAAGTTTACCGTCCTTGTGTAATTTCTCTAGAAATTGGTGAAAGCACTGACCTTCGAGGCTCAGTTGGTTGAGCATCAGCCTGCAAAGCAAAGGATACCTGGTTCAATTCCTGGTCAGGGCCCATGCCTGGGCTGGGCCCAATCCCTGGTTGGGTTGTGTGTGAACGGAAACTGATAGATGTTTCTCTCACACATCAACGTTTTTCTTCTCTTTCTCCTTCTCTTACCTCCCTCTGAAATCAAATAAATAAAATCTTCAAGAAATTGGTGAAAGGCAGTCCAACAAATGAACAACTTGAAATAAAAATCAGAGTGTTTGAGGGGAAGAATATCAGAGAGAAGCCCTAGGCGCACAAGGAAGGGAGATCTCAGGATGACGTGTGTGTCGGGTTTAGAGAGAAACCAGTATGTACAGGAGAACAGAGGGCTTAAGGGTGGATATATCTGAATCAGAAAATAAAATTGGAAGATTAGTCACATTTTTACACTTATTGATAGGGGATTTCTTTTTTCCTGTGGGCAAAAAGTTTAGGGATTTATTAGTGATGTTTTAATGAAAAACTAAGCAAGCAAAAGGGAAGATCAATATTGTACCAAACCCGAAAATTTTGTGCAACAAATGTGCAGGCACATTAAAACATTTACTAGCTATTAATTAAAATTATATAATCTTAATAGTTAAACACTGAGCATTTTCATAAACACACAGAATGCTTTAACTACAGCATGGTAGATAGGAAAAGAATATGAGCATGCATGAGGAGGTATTTAAGAGAACTAAATGATCACAACTAAAAACTAGTATCATTAAATACATATTTAAAAATACAGAGGTAGGTATCAAAAGAAAATCCTGAAAGACCTGAACTCTGACCTCTGGGGAGTAGGATGTAGGTTTGTTGGGAGGTAGGGAAGCTGCTGCTAGATTTTCTTAAGAGTCTTGTCAAACTATGATCATAGGAAGGGAAAGACATGCCCTATTGACAAGAATTTGCCATCCCTGCTTTAAGGCTATACGATTTAGGGTAAATACAGAAAAGATTAATATTGTAATTCAACTGGGAAAGGATACTTAGGAGGAATTTATTTGACTCCAGTAGATTTTATTTATAACTTCATGAGATAAAGTCAATACCTAACACATAAAATCAAGGAGTGAGTACTGTATTTCATTTAGCACGTCACTAGACTTTATTACTAAGATTACTAAAGAGGGTGAAAACCCCTATACAATTTACACATACATATAACTAAAACAATGGAAAGCAGAAACATTCACAGATGAACTATTATGAAGCATGAGAAACACAGCAAATGTTAAGCAATTGATTTTAAAAAGTATGTATTTTGAAAAGTCAACCTAACTTAAGAACAAAGATAGTCAAAATAAAGAGTTCTTAGTAAATATGCTAAAATATTTTAAAACCTGAAGCAAAAGTGATTTAATAGGTTACAAAAATAAATCAAGTTGAAAAATAAGATAACTTTTTCTTGATTTTTAAAATTATTTATTGAAGAGAAAATATCCTGGTGATGGGTATGGTATTGCCTTTAAGATATAAAAACACCATAGTACATATTTTCAAAGGAAAGACTTTGAAAATGCATGAAGAAGCTGTTGAGAAAAGCTAAAACTCTTGAGACACAAGGTCTTCCCATAGGATTTATTAAATTATCACCTGTTTTGGTTCCCCCTTGGCAGAAATATGTACTGTCATTGTAGAAAGTTAGAGCACAAGTTTGTGAATGAAGATATCATTGTGAAATCCACGAAGCACAAATTGATTTAAATACTTATTATCGTGGAAGAGCACTGTATAATAAGGAGACCTGAACTTTTGGCTTTCTCAATGACTAATTAGACTTTGTTTCTTCTTGCATAGATGGAAAAAGAGAATAAACTACTAGATGATCCAGTTCTGTGGCCCTGTAAGAACATTCTTTGGCAGAGTGACATTAGGAAGTGAAGTCTTCCATAGCTGAATATAACTGGGATGATCTGGGCTGAGGGTGGGGTAAATGTTAACATGGTAATGAGTAGAGTAGGCTTAGGCTAACGACTTGGCCACTTTGGGCCTTTCTCATCTCTTTCACTATCCTCTTCAAACCAAGTTTCTTGACAAAAATGCTTTATACTAATATCAAATCGTTTTGGATATTTGGTTAATGTTCAGGTTTATCACTTATTGTGGTCTTCTATGTTCTGAAGAAAGTGACTTTCCTCACTCCATTTTACTTTTTTCACTTGAAAAATGGAAGGAGAATACTTGGCCTCTTACCTGACACAATGTAGTATTTATATTCATTGTATTCTCTATTGTGAATGATTTCTATTGTTAAACACCACTGAAGGCCATGTGATACACCCTGGCAGTCAAAAAAAAATGCTCACTTTATTTATTTTTAAAATACATAAAATGAATTTCTAGAAAAATAGCATATTCTTGAATGACACAGCAATGTCACATTTCTTTTTTTATATACCTTAAATGTACATAATATGTATTTGTCAATTATTTTTTAAATTAAGAGACACCATATCTAGGGATCTATAATAACCACATATATCACATCCCTAGTTTGTTTATATATGTTATATCATGTATAATTACGTTAATATTAAATATTATATTTTTTGGTGCTTGTTCTTTTATTGTTGTTCAAATACAGTGGTCTCCATTTTCCCACCACCACTTTCCCCTGCCCCACCCACCTCTGCCACCCACCCTCAATCCTACCCCCCTTCGGCTTTGCCCTTGTGTCCCTTATAACATTCCTTGAGGACCCTTCCCCTTCTTTCCCCTATTATCTCCCTTTTCCTTTTCCCTTCCTCCTCCTACCTCCCCTCTGGTTATGGTCATTCTTTATTTCAATGCCAAATTTATATCAATGTTTCCAAACATTGCTTCAGCAAAGTAGGTGAAAATGCACTGCACAGGAACCCTGGGTGCGTTTCAGATAAGGATAAGGAGGACTGTTTTTATAGAGATATATCTGTGCTGGTTGATATTCAGGAAGAGTTAGAATTATGAGGGCCAGTATAGCAAGTGCATGTCTACCTACTCTTTTTCAGGAGGGATAACAAAGCAGACCTCGGATATCATCAGTGAAAATCAGAGGTCACATGGCTGAATGTGTCCTTGTGTGTGTCCTGTTGAAAACATTTTGTTCTCTTGATCTCATCGTATCTGATTGCAAATATCAGTGATGTAAGAGACAGATGATTACAAGTAGGACTTGTATTCATTTTCTCACTATAAACTCCATTCTTTCTGTAACTAAACCTATGTAATTACTACAATCATTAGCTATTTCTACAGATAAGGAAACTGTGGCACAAGAGTTGAAGTAACTCATTCAAGGTCACAAGTCCAGTAAAGTGTGGAATAGTCTTTCCCACCAACTCAACTCAGTCTATTGAACATCTATCTGTTTTTCAATCCTTCAAGGTTCAAGTCATTAATCATCCAACAATAAAACTCTTGCATGCTATCAAGTCAGGATTCATTTCTTCTCTTTTTTACTGTAGAAATACTTGATACTCCTGTAAAATCACCATCTCATATAGGAAAAGGATTTATCTCAGTATTTAAGATTTGCATATTTTGGATCCAGGATCTAAGTTCCTTAGTTCTGTCTACTTCTCATACAGAATTTTCTTTCTCTTGCTTGTTAAAGCCACCAATATCTGTCTAGTAGCATCCACTTCCCAGTGTGCTTGCACAGAGTTAATTGACAAAAAAAAATAGAAGCTATAAAATATTTCTGGTCTTTGGCTTCTTTTCTCAGATTGGGTTTATATCCTCAGATAAATATAACCAGAGCTCTTTCCTGATATTCTCCTTCCACTGCAATCATTTCCTCCAATTCAGACTCTCCTTCTGACCCGCTGAAGTGCTTAGATAAGCCTTTGTTCTGCATTTATTGAGATAGCCAAGCAGCTATTTCATTTTGCTGTTGTTGTTGTTGTTTTAATTTCTCCTACAACAATCATTTCAACTGCCACTTACAATATTATTTTACCATACATGGACATATTTAGAAAATAGTATTTTAACCAAAAAATTCCTTAGCAGGAAAAAATGATCCAGCAAGAAATATTAATAACCCAAATTTTATTGATTCAAAGCCTCCTAACTCCTAATGTACAACTTCAGTTCCCAGGTTTAAATCTCTCCCAGTTCTGTTTTGGAAGTCTAGTAGGTATTGTATATGCAGTAAAGACAAATATGTATTTTACTTATTTTTGCACTTATTAAGTCATCAAAAGCCTTGTTTTCAGCATACATATGCTCAGGGATAAATTCATTCACACTCCCCCGTTTAAGTTTTCCCCGATCTTCACTAGCAGAAGTCCACTGAAGGGAGTGACTTGACCCTTCCAGAGGTGACAGTGATCTCCCATAACATACAGAACATTCCCGAGAGCAGTGCTCCTCAAACTACCTGTGCTAACAGAACAGTTTTCTCCCCTAATTGGACACAGATTTTTAAAATACATAAAATGGATTTCTAGAAAAATAGCATATTCTTGAATGACACAGCAATGTCACATTTCTTTTTTTATATACCTTAAATGTACATAATATGTATATGTCAATTATTTTTTAAATATAAGAGACACCATATCTAGGGATCTATAATAACCACATATATCACATCCCTAGTTTGCTTATATATGCTATATCATGTATAGTTACATTAATATTAAATATTATATTTTTTGGTGCTTGTTCTTTTATTGTTGTTCAAATACAGTGGTCTCCATTTTCCCACCACCACTCTCCCCTGCCCCACCTACAATCCTACCCCCCTTAGGCTTTGCCCTTGTGTCCTTTATAACATTCCTCTAGGACCCTTCCCCTTCTTTCCCCATATTATCTCCCTTTTCTGTTACCCTTCCTCCTCCTACCTCCCCTCTGGTTACGGTCATTCTTTATTTCAATGCCAAATTTCTATCAATGTTTCCAAATGCCTACTCTCAGCCTCTATGCCAGTAGTGTGCAGATTGGGACCGAATGCAGGCCACACTTGGAAGAGCACCGCCGTTCAGTGCGGTCTCCTAATACTCCCCAAGCTGCCTCGTCTTCCCAGGGACAATTGCCCTTCAGTATTCAGCCATACTACATAGCAGGGAAAAACTCAGAAGAAATCTCATGTGTCTAAGTCTTCACTGCACGTTTGTCATCAGCCCCTCTCTTTAGATGTGTCATTGTCTATGCATGAGTCTCGTAAAGTCCCTTATGAGGAAAACTCACGTAAATTATTCTTCATCTTCTCTTGACTTAGGCCTGGAACATAAGACCCAGCTGAGGATTGTGACTGTCCTGTCATCCCCAATTCTTCTGTCTCTTCTTCTTTTCCTCTGAGACAATTCTTAACAGGACAGCTTTTCTCCTTTTATGAACTCATGAAAACAGATAACTCAGAGGCCACTGACCCACCAGTTTATCAGAATTTTGTTTATCCGAGACTCTATTTTCATATGATTCCAATTCAATACATGGTAATTCAGCCACTGTGTGAGAAGTGCAGATTGTGGATTATATTGCCATTCTTTTCTATGTAGAAAAGAAATTGTATCTATATTTACTAAGGGCCAAGTTCTGTGTTGAGTGCTTCTTCAGCAAGGTCAGCTTCTTACGTCCTCAAGCAGCTTTGTAAAATGGCACAAGCATCATTTCCATTTCACGACTGAGGGTACTGACACTTAGTAACTGAACTAATGGTACTCAACTAGTTATAAGTAGAGCTGAAATTACGCATTGCCTAGGAAAATCAGGAACAAGAAAAAAATAATGAATAATCAAAGTATAAAAATAATGTTTAAAACTTGATGCAGCAATATAGGTTTTTTAATTGGGTGGGAATATACAGACTTACATGGAACATACTTCACTATATTAAAAACCACCTTGAGGAAAAAATAAAAGAAGGCAAACATTTATTTTGAGCAGTAGTACAGGTGCATCTGATTCCCTCGCAGTGACTGAATGATGTGAAAGGGGGACATACGCTGTGAGGAGGTTTGTCACTCTGCTTCTCTATTGTAGGAATGCAAACTACTTGCTTGAGCTGTGACTTTAATTCCACTCACACTCTGTTTCAACTCCTGAATATCAGCTCAGGCACTGAGAAGGAAGTACACGAGAAGCCTATGGCTCTAAAGACACTGACTTACTTATCAATTCTAGCTTTACAACTGGTTTCATATCTGCTGCACAGATTCTGACCCCTGCGCACCAATCCCACTGACCTTGGGTTCTGGAGATTCTGGGGATACTAACTAGACTGTCCTGCTTTCCAGATTCTGGCCCTTTACAGCCAGTGTTTTTCTCTGCTCCCCCCAACTCCACTAGTAGTTACACATGTTGATAAGATTGGCTTCTATTTCCTCCAGTTGGCTTGTAAATGATCATCTCACATTGGGCCAGAGGCACTGCATATTTGTTTGTTTTCCCTGCTCAGTGCCCCTACCATCTTTGGCTGACAGAGCAACTGATTCTTCATAGAGAACATTTCACACAGGTCCACAGAGGGCTGACACTACATTATCCACAACACGTGTGCTGCATCCATTTAAGAAACAGGAATCTGATTCAGGCTGGACCAAGTCCTCATTGAGATGCATTAGTTTGAGCTCTCTTTCTTCTGAGGTAGTTCTTGGATTGCCAGTGCCTTCTCTCCCATCAGTTAGACAGGGATGAGGTCATTGGAGACATTAATTACCTGAACCCTCTTTCTACACAATCCTGTGTATATGAATGTCAGCATTTTAAAACTAAATTAGATTGAGTAAAATTGTTTTAATTTGCAATCAAAGTATTTCTGGTTAATCACTAACTTGACTAAAAACGTAACTGTGAATACTGAGGCTGTAGCTTTTGTGTCTCTACCTACGTCTGTGGTACCTCCGGCCCATTTTAAATGAACTGTACACCTTCTTTCTCCATGTTTCTGTGTTCTTCCTAACATTCTGGTCTGACCAGACTTTTTGTCCTGGACTTCTGAGGCTATTCTACCCAGCAGCATAAGATCTCATGTGAAAAATGGTGAAAACAACTTCATCGAGCCCTCTACTGTGAATATTAATAATAGATTTTCTAGCAGGACCCAACTTTACACCAATGTAGTAAATCATAAATTAAAGAACTTAATTTATACACACATACATACTAATGCCAAGTTCATCATTCACAACTACTGCTAGAACAGAATCACCATGATAACGTTGGGAGAACAGAATTCTTGGGAACAAAAAAAAATACAAATAATATCCACAATCAATAAAAATAACTGGTTTAAGTGAATAAAAAATAAAATATAATTGGAATAAAATAATTCTATAAAATACTATTATATAAATTATTTAAAGAAGAATTTATATGCTAAACTTGTAAAGAGGGACTGTAATGTGCTTATCAATTAATGTGCTTATAAAGATGCTCAATATATGGTTTGTGATGATGGTTTAGCATAAAGATTTTAAGAATTTTCTTAGAAACACACCTTACAGTAAAGAAAATTTAATCCTTTGTATTTTATCCACTAATTATGTTTGCCTGCTACTAACGAGATGAAGGATATCTGTGGAGAGTTCTCTTTTTTCTTTGCTTTATGGAACAGTAAGCCCAAACAATTGAAAGGCAGCAACTGAAATCATTACGGAGGAGATTCAATCTCGCAGCCAGGATTGTCAACGCGGCTCCAAGGAGATATGACATTGCAGGGTAAAATCTTGCCAAAGGTCAACATGCGGAAAGAAAAAAAAAGGAGGGATACAAAATCGCCTCATATGAGGTCACTGTTGAAGGCTAAGAGGTTTGCAGGATCAAGGTATAAAAGATACTGGAAAGGTACAATTTAAGATGGTTGAATATAAGGAAAGGATTTTAAACTCGTTAGCAACAGAGAATAAAGAATTAGCTGTAATCAATAAGGCAACAATCAACTAAGGTTTTTCAGAATAGACACACAATGCTTACTTTGAAAATAGGATTAATACTATTATTTAAAAAATTCAGAAAGAACAAATATGTGATCAAGACATAACGGTAAGACAATTATAAAGAAGACATGCTTTGTTTATAATTACTACTTCACGGTTTTGAAATGTAATTTAAGAAAGATTAACACGTAACTGATCACTATGTAGATAGATATAAGACTGATAATGTAAAATAGAATGAAACATGGGAATTTTAAAGAATAGGTAATAAAAAGGTTTTATGTTATATGCTGCATCAAAAATATACTAATAAAATATATTTTCATATACAAGGAGATAAAGGATGTGAAACTCTTTGGAAAGCAAAGTGCAACATAAATGCAAACCACTATATTATTACACCTTAAAGTCCTTGTATTTGAAGATGCATGTTCATCACACATAACCAATGTCTTGTGATGAATAGTTCCTTTTTTTTTTGAGGTGAAGGAGTGGTATTTAGAAGAATTAAAATGAGAGTTGTAAATATAGTCCTTACCTGAGTATACATTTTGGAGTAGCACTGCTGATAAATGGCTGAAAGTCAGTAATCAAGAAAGGCTTAGAAAGTAGTGAAAACCTAAAAAGGAAAAAATGTTAGTGAATAAAAGATGGATATTAAAAGGATATAAATCTTATACCTGCTACTAAGTTAAAACCAAAAGCACACAGGTTATTATGCTTTATAAATTATAGAATGCCTCAGAAAATGTGGGATTGAAATTTTCTGTTCTTTTAAGATTTTATTTATTCATTTTTAGAGAGAGGGGAAGGGAGGGATAAAGAGAGGGAGAGAAACATTGATTGATTACTTCTTGCAAGAGCTCACAACCAAGGACCTGACCCGCAATCCAGGCTTGTGCCCTGACTGGGAATCGAACCAGCAATCTTTTGGTCTGCAGGGTGATGCCCAACTCACTGAGCCCCAACAATCACAGAGGGATTGAATTTTTCAATAATCCATGATCACATACTCTAATACTTTCATATAATACTCGCAGAATACACTGAATTCCAGATAATACCTTTTGGTCCACAGAAGAATGTGCATTATCTAGCACCAGGAACACACATAAG
>PVKM010040763.1:0-13363 GCA_004027735.1 Carollia perspicillata
CTTACAGATGGAGCTCAGGGAGGTTGAAGGACTTGCCTGAGGTGGCACACAGAGTC
Organism: Carollia perspicillata; assembly: GCA_004027735.1. Taxonomy (NCBI): domain Eukaryota; kingdom Metazoa; phylum Chordata; class Mammalia; order Chiroptera; family Phyllostomidae; genus Carollia; species Carollia perspicillata. Next base: position 57 of record PVKM010040763.1, read on the forward strand.
CCAGATCCAGAATTGAAACTCAGACCTATCTGACTCCAACTTCGTCTGGGATAAAGTCTTTTATTGGTCAACATGCAAATTTTCAGGCAGCCTGAGAACAAAGGTTCTCACTGAGTAGAGGGAAAAATATCAGATACATTCTTGTTTATACAGGAGAAAGAAAGAGAGGGGTGATAAAGCTGGGAGCACTGGGGTTTGGAAGAGAGAGATTGCCTGCAAGAAGAGAGGAAGGAGAGGCTGCAGATACACTAGAAACCTGGCCCAGTCGCTTCTGTCAGGCTTTCCTGGCCTTCAGAGTAAAAGCAGCAGCTTCCATTAGTGGAACATTTCCAATGTAAATGAATTGTTATTGAGATCATTCCCTTATCTTGTTGACTCCGCTCACAGTCCTCTAAAACATAGATACTATTACTATAGATGAAAAACAGACAGGTTACAGTTCTGGTCACACAGGATGTGACAGGCCAGGGTCTAAACACAGATCTGACCTCAGACCCCCAACTCCACAGCCATGTGGACCACCTTTCTCTATAAAGAAAACTGGAAGCTAGTAGCTAAGGGAATGCATGGTCCACCTCTTTCTTCCATGAGGGGACCCCTAGGACCCCAGGATCATCCTTGAATAAAACAGGAGAGAAGCTCTATTAATAGAGGATATGTGCACAGACCCACTTTCAACGTCAAAGTTCAGTTTAAGGAATAGATAGGTTAATTCCTGTCATTTTAGTCTAACACATTTTTATTTCTAGGAAGCCCTGCAAATATTTGCTTACCATAGAATTTTCAGACCTGAGTGCATAAATGTTTATTATAATCATAAAAGCTCAGCAATTCTGGCTTCAATGGAAACTGCCGTCCTACATATATATATATATATATATATATATATATATATATATATATATATATATAATAAGTTTCAGGAATTCTGTGAATAAGCTCACTTTGATGGTGGCATTAATACCATTTTCTCGCTATCTAAGCTTAACTTGTCATTATGGTAACAAGCCCCACGAAATTTCCGTGAGCAAGTATGTTTTGTGTCTGGCATTGTAGTTTAAATTACAGTATAGTAATTACAATCATGAATCTTGTGTATGTATTCTGCTGACGCTATTGGCCAAAGTCTCTATTTACCAGTCTCTATTATTTTTTAAATATCAGTTTTCTTCAGTTATTTGACTTATAAATTTGTCCTTTTAACATTTCAAATAATATAGAAGTGTTTAAAATAAAATCAACTATCTTCCCTATATCTCCCTGGTTAACTACTACTATGATTACTGTAGCTTAATTCTTCCATAATTTTTCTTTGCTCTGAAACATACATGCATATATTCAGGAGAAATTCTCATAATTTCTGTGATATGCTTTTCTCACTTAATGAGATACACTAGACAGCTTTCCAAACCAACACATTTGGCTATCATAACCTTTTGAAGAGCTGTGCAGAATTTTATAATATGGACACAAAATAAGTTATTTACCCATCCTCTAATGGTAGACATTCAGGATCTTTCTTTTCTTTTTTTCTTTCTTTCTTTCTGTCTTCTTGTTATTGAAGCAATGCTGCTACACATGTACTAGTACACTAGAACTTTTTAAATATCCTACTTGTGAATAATTTATAACTTTTACTATTGAATTTCCATTCTACTATGATTTCTCCCTATTTTCATAACCAGTTAAATCTTCATTTCTGTACTAACACACCAAAACTAAGCAACTGCATCCTCCATCAAGTGTTTTACTATCCCGTTCTATACCTTCCCTCACCCACCTCCAGATTAAACAACTTTGGAAATGTTTTTACTTCACTTCTCCCTCCCTTGTCCCACTCTTCTCCCCAACTCTTGAACATTTATAATTTAGAATTCTAGTTCCAGGATGTTGTTAAATGCTCCTCCAACATATGTTCTGACTGTTGCAAAATTCTTTCTAAATTAATACTACGGTTCATACGTTGTTACTCACTTAGAGCCAACTCTAAATTTACGAGAATCGTTGCTTACCACAACTTTGAAGCTCTTTGTCTGCCACTGTTTTGAGGCCTTTGCTCCTAATTAATTATTATTTTTTTGGTGACAGCAATTTCTTTGAATAATTTCTTCAGAAATGGCAGATGGATTTTATATTTTGAGTATGCTTTCTTTGTCTTTACATTTAAATGCTGTATTGAACAGGCATAAGATTCTTGGGTCAGAGCCTTTTTCATTAGGGACCTTGCGAAAATTGTCCTAGGTCCCAGTTTCAGCCGTTTATGTTATGTCGATTCTCTTTCCTTTGTAAGTAATATCTTCGCTGTCTAGAAGTGTGTGTCCTTTTCTTTCGACTTCCCAAATGACGCCAGAGTGTAACTTCTTCCCTTAACTTGCCTTGGATTTACATTGCTCCCCTACATCTGAAAATCTTCCCTGCTCGTTGTACCAGGGCAGTGTTCTTCTGTTATTTCTCTGATCAGTGCCTTTCTATGCAGTTATGTTTCTAAAATGTTATTTACTTTGTGTATTGGGCCCACGGATCTGACATCTGTGGGTTTGCCATCCCCACCTTGTATCTGTTTGCACATGCTTTCTGTTTCTTCAAGTTTCTGCGCTCTGCTGTGAGATATTATTTCCACTTGTTTTTTCCAGAATATTAATTCAGTTCTCATCAGTGACTATTCTTATTTTGTTGCTCTATTGAATTTTTAAATTCAGCAATAATGCTTTTTTCATCCAGAATTTTTTTCTGTGATCTAATTGCATCCCCTTAAGAATTCTCATTACATTTTTTGTTATTGTTGTTATAGTACTTGTCTGCTTTTTCCATTAGTTCTGCCTCAATAGGAGCCACTTGTTCTTGGTTTGTTCTTCTTCTTCTTTTTTTTTCCTGAGGCTTAAATTTGTTGTGATTTTTTATGCTTACTCATACCCATACAGTCCAGGCCATTGGTGTCCCTGGATAGTGAAGAACTGACAGGTGGTAGAAGGTATATTTGGAGATTTTGTCTGATGTCTTAGTAGCCAAATTAGTTGGAAAACTGACATCTCTTTGCTGACGCATGAGAGGCAGGACTTTCTGTCCTCAGGCCTCTTGAAAAAAGAAAATGCTGTCCCTTTATAATCCCTGCACTTTACATCCAAGGCTTCCAGCATTCTATCGCTGGGGCAGTATATCGAAGGACAGCAAACTTAACGTGGGAAGTGGAAGTATATCTCCAATGCAGAGAAGGATCTATTTATTAAGAAAGTAGGGTCCTCTCAGGCAGGCGAGGCATCTGTGGTCTTGCACCAGACTCTGCTAGGAAGGAGCAAACCTTCACTTGCATCACTGTGGACCTCTGAGATACAAATAATGACGTCAGAACCTACTTGTTTCTCTCAGAGAACACAATGGCTCTCCTTCACCAGTGGCTTCCGTGGCTTTGTGATAGCAGGTCACTCTTTTATAGTTGTACCACCACATCAAGTGACTGGAAGGGAAAAGGGCTGTGAACATGCTCCCAGGGCACTATGAACCAGCTTCTGACATTTATGTCAGAAGAAGATTAAGGATTTTCCTTTGTTACTAGTTGAACAATTTAGGAGAAAGGATCATCAAAATGAGGTAGAATATTGATGTGAAACAGATGATGCCCATGTAAGAAAATGGTTATGTGAAAATTTATGTAAAGATTATAAAATGTTGCAGTTGGTTACTACAGAAAATATTTTCCCCATCAGAAACATTTTTAAAAGCAATTTGTAAAGTAACATTGAAATTAGAACCCATTCTGCTTTCTTATTTCTCTCTTAAAAGAAGTTTAACATTTTATTACCAAATTCTGACTGAGCCTTGGCAGACATAATGGCTGGCGGATAGAAGTTCTAAAGTCAGTTGTTGAGAAGTGTCAAGTCAGTCCCCGGAGTTGTGGAGCTGCCTCTGGTTGGTTGGGAGCTAGACAGGTGTAACCATGTTTTCACAGAGCAGTTCTGGGGAAACATCACTCAGTAAAAAGATGCTCTTTTTAATCCTCAGAGACTTCCCCCTTGTACCCTCTTTATTTACAGATAGCCTTGGATACCAGTTACTGGACTGTCGTTAATCACGTCTTCATATGGGGCAGCATTGCCACGTACTTCTCTATTTTACTCACGATGCACAGCAATGGCATGTTTGACGTCTTCCCAAAGCAGTTTCCATTTGTTGGTAAGTGAATCCTATTATCTACCGGGGCCTAGTGTCATGCTGTCATTTATTTGTGTTGGTCATTTATTTTCTGTGTTAGGTGGGACTAGGGGTGACCACTAATCGTTTCTCTAGGAATTGATTGCATCAGAGGCATCGGAAGGCTCCCAGGCTTGAAAAGAACTCTGAAAGATTAGTTTCTGGTGTCTTTACCAGATGCAGAAGAATCACTGAGATAGCTAGTCCAACAGCTCAGGTGAAGTAAACTGCCTTTTTGAAAACAAGAGGCATAGCATATGTATCAGGGCTAAGACCTGGGAGAAGTTCATGTATGACAGAGGAAGGAGAAAGAGAAAGAAAAGGTGTCTTTCATGCCACATTATCACCAACATCTCTGCCAAAGATTACCAGTGGAACTTACTTGCGTTAGGATAAGAAAGAAATGATGTATAATTTAGAGCCTTCTAAAACTTGTGGGACGCTAATCCCTAGTGGCATGAAGAGTAGACTCTGTAGTTACACAGCCAGGGTTCAGTGTCAGCTTCACCGCTTATTAGCTGTGTGACGGAGGGCAAGTTTTTTCCTTTTCATGCCTTAATGTCTTCACTTCTAAACTGGGAATATTCATATTTTCTAGTTTCATAGGAAATTGGTGAGGGTTAAATGAAATAATGCATATAAAATGCTTAGCATGAGACATTCTATGTAGCAGTGTAAAAAAATGTTACCTTTTGTAAAAAAAGGTCATGGTGGTGATGATAAGGATGACGATCCAAGCAAATGTGTCCTGGGGACACTGCAGAGTGATTTGAGCAGTAAATATTGTAGGTAGCAAAGCACCTCCTAAAGTCTGTTACAATCTTGAGATTCTGTGATTCTACAAAAGCGTACATCTGGTCCACCCATTGAGTATACTAACATTGTTGTTCATATTTCAAAGTGATTCCTAGCAAGGGCCACTAAACTTTAGATAGTGGGGCTGCTAATATACTTTCTTAGAAGTTTTGAAATCTCTAGGGTGTGTGAGACAAGTTGGTAATAATGATGTTTTTTGAGTTCATCCCAGCAAACTGTGGAAAGGAGAGACACACAGATGACAATTTTTTGTGAGCTCAATCAGGCAAGACTGAAATTTGCATCTACTGGTTGGGGAATCCGGTCTACAAATGAATTTTTAGAAGACTGGTTCATGTAGAAAGCAAAATAAGAGCAATTATAGTGTTATACATTCCCAGTGATGCAAGGCTCCTGAAATTGTAATTTCATTTAAATTTGCACATACACTCAAGGATGTTATTCTTTAGTTTTTGCCTTGCCCTGCATGCACATGGAAATTTAAAATTGCAGCACTCTTACTTAATATGTAATATTAATACTTTGTTTATCAAAAGATTCCAGTCATGTAGAAAAAATATGGTGGTTATGAATAAAAATAAGCATATTAGGAAAGAGAGAGATGTTAAAACTTTTTTTTGTTTGTTTCTTTTTCTCTTTTTTTCATTGCCAAATCTGAAAGTTCAGTGCATTGACTAGAAGATTTCCAGTCCTCGGAAAGCATTTTAGAGTGCATAACGTGACTGGAATGCCTCAACTGGAGAAAGTATTTTGTGTGGGGACCACTCTCTCCAGCTAATTAATTCCAGGAATTAATTACTGAGCTCCAATGAGTCTTTTCAAAAGTTAGATCAACATTGAGGTTTAACGAAAATTTTTTTCCTTCGTAGCCAGCAGCAAACAGGAGTGTGGTTTTAAAGTGAAACTGGTGTTTTTCCAGCCATGCCTGGGGGCACTGAGCTTCAAGGAGCTCAAAGACACATTTAATTTGTTGAGTCAAGTTTGTTTCTGCCCAGGGAAATGGAACCAACTGCTCTTTGGTAGGCAGATTCTCTTCTCTAGCAGGGGTGTCCAACTTTTTCACATCTCTGGGCCACACTGCCAGAAGAGTTGTCTTGGGCCACACATTAAATACAGAAACTCTAATGAAAACTGATGAGCAAAAGTAAGGTTTTAAGTAAATTCACAATTTTATGTTGGCCCGCATTCGTAGCCATCCTGGGCAGCAGGTTGGATGTCCCTGAAAGCCAGAAAATGCAGGCACTCAGAGCCCATTCAGGGCGTTAAACACTTTTTTTAGCATTGGGAGAGGTATCCTGGATAATTGGATGTTTGGTAAATCCCTAGAAAACCAATAGGAACAAAAGTTCATTTTGGTGATGTAAGCAGGGTTTCCATCTTCTGTAGAACTTGTCTACCTGCCTTACTGACCCGTGTTGCTTTGTTTAAATAAACGTCTCAGTATTGGAGGTGTCAGTACACAGTAAAGAAAATGGCTCCAGGCTTGGGAATGAGCTTCACCGTTCTGTTGCACCAGTGGGTTTGCTGGCTGCACCAGGGGTTTCCCAGGGAGGGGAACACTCTTTTCAAAAGCGAGGAGCATCCCTGCTCTCCTGGGGAACCTTCAGTACCTCAAAACCCAGTGAGTGGCAGAGAAATCAGCAAGTCCCTTTGATGTAGGTTTTTCTGGGGTTGTGGCCTGAATTTAAATGTTTAGCCCTGTAGTAAATAAAGCTTACCCTTTGTGACATACCCAGTCACCAAGACCATAACTGTAACATTTAAGACTGTACCTGCGTCCGGGATGTATATTGTATAGTTTTGATATGATAATGAGGGGGAGCAAAGTTTGGCACCCCAATATATGCCTCTTTTGGAATATTGATTATTTTAAGCTGGTTATTTTTATAAAACAAAAAACTCAGGAAGAACTTTTGACATTCCCCCTAACTGCCTAAAGGTTGAGAGAGAAGGCCTGCTCCAGGAAGGGAGCTGTCGTCACAGATAACTAGAGTTTAATATGAACTAGGAGTGATGGACGGGGAGGAACCTAGCAAGGCCCATCTGATCCAAGTCCTCCCTCTGTCCATTGTGAAAGATGGTCCAGCAAACATTTATTTACCAGACATTTATCAGGAGAGACCCCCCTAGAGGAATTCATTTATTTAAAAAAGTGTGTATTTATTCTTATGTTTAAACTTCAGTCACCTTCAAAGTACTATCCATTTCATGCAGTACACCTATCAAGACTTTTTTTCCACTACTCAAAACAGGTTTGAACTCATCAATTTTGATGTCTTTGAGTGCTTTTGCTGCTTTTTGTTTTGCCTCTTACACATTGGCAAAACGTTTCCCTTTGAGGACTTTTTTCATCCAGAGAAACAAACAAACAAAAATGTTGCTTGGGGAGAGGGGAGAGGTTGGGCGAATAGGGAGTATGGGACATGGGGGTCATTCTGCTTTTGGTCAAAAACTGCTGAACACTCAGGTGTTCAGTATAGGCAGGTGCACTTGTAAATCACCCATCATGAAATGGGCAAACGCACTGAAAGAGTCTCCAAAAATTTCACTGAAACCGAGGGAGTCTCTCACAACAATGCCTGCTGGAACACTGATACAGATGGGCACCAACACCACTCACCTAGCCAGGGAAGCCTATACTACAAAGGGCCTGCCCTCCAGAAGGTAATTCTATTTTGGGGGGATCCCCCCTCCTACATCTCCAGCTCCTTGTGAATTGCCTTCTTTCTCTCTGAAGTCCAAACCACTGCTTCCCTCCAACCATACTCCCCTTTCTCCTTAGCTGAAGATGGCAGGTAAGCCCCAACTGCCAGGGTAAATATGTCTTTTAGAAATAATGGCTGCTAGGTAGTCAAGGGACCTAGAGACTGGATGAAAGAAGTATGCTTCACGAGTGATGCTTGACTGAACCTGGATAAGAGACTGCTTGGCTCCAGCTGGCCGTCTCCAAGAGACCAGGCCACAGAGTGGCTCCCAAGAGCCTGCCTTCTCCTCACCACCACTGAACATACTACGTAGTGGAGAAGACCCCAGGGGTTCTCCCTACATAGTCCAAGCCTCACCATTATGTGAACAGACAACTAGCCTATTAATTCAACAATTCAATTCTATTTATAACCACAATGTATATTTTTCCTTAATAATAGGAAATGCACGACATTCCTTGACCCAGAAGTATATCTGGCTTGTTATTCTCCTAACAACAGTGGCTTCAGTCATTCCTGTGTTGACATTCAGATTTTTGAAGGTGAATTTATTCCCGACCCTGAGTGATCAGGTATGTTGTAGTGCTGATGAGTCTTTGAAGGGCTTGTTCTTGGCTCTTGGAATCATGTTCTTCTCTGCCTGATTGGAAGCCCAGGAAAGGGCCAATAAACTTCCCAATGGCAAACACCCACAGGTGCAGAACATCACATCACAGTAGATAGAACTGCCTACATCTGAATGTACTGGTCTTGCAAATGCCGATAAAAATAAATGTCTAGACTAAATACGGGTGGGGAGTCATAAATTACAAGTCGGGGATTTTAAAAAGTTGACTTTTTAAAAAGGAGCTCTCTGGCAGCACGTTGGACAATTGTTCCAAGGGAAAGGCAAACTAGAGGGCAAATTACTGAGTTGGGGGCAAATAAAGGGTACAGTACAAGACAGACAATTAAGATAGGTGGGGAAGGGGCTCCACACACTGTAGAAATAGAGTGGCAGGTTCAGACACAGGGGAAATGTTATCTTCTGAACAGATTAAGAAAGGGAACAGCAGCATGGTAGATGGATTGGAAAAATATACATTTATAGAAGGAAAATAGAACAAGTTATAAAAATACCTAAACCAAGGGGTTAATAGAACATATTTCGGTATTTCTTGGGAAGAGGAGCATAAGCAGGACAATGGCGACTTAGGTCTGGACCCCGATACAAAGAGGAAAGGAGAAAGGAAGGGGAGACCCATTTGTAGCCACATCAAGAGAAGGGTGAAAACACTGATCGGGTGAGTGGCCAGTCCAATAACACTGAGAGGAACTGAGGGAGAACGTTCCTTGTCATGTTATCCCTCCCATTCTGGGGCCAAAACACAAAAATATTCCTTCTGAAATGCTTCCCGGAGTCCCCTGTTATGTCTGTCCTTTCCCTTTGGCTCTGTAAGCTCATTCTTACGTAAACCCAGAAAATGATGAATGAGCTGAAGGAAGGAAGACGATGATCATTTCTTCCTATATTTAGTCAGATCATGACTTTCTGTTTAACAGTTTTCTCCTGACACAAAAGTCATAGTCCAAGCAGTCAGCTGACTCAGAGAACAAGGTGGCTTGCAGACCTTGCTCCAAACCTTGGATATTTCCCCCTTAACTTTACTAGGGAATAAAAGAAATGTTGGAAACCCACTCAAATGATGTTGACCTCTTCAAAAGGTTATCAAAAAAACCCATGAAGAAATAAAAACCCTGAAAATATCATGGTACATAGACCTACCACAAGAGTTTGAAATTTCTGATCCTCATTTTCTAAATTCTGTTCTTGTCTAGTTCCTAATGACTATTTGATCCCGAGAATCTCCAGAAGAGGGGAAAGGCCCGTCTTAGGAGCAACGGGACTATGCACTGTTATACTGACTGTTTGGGTGGTGCATCCTAGAAAATCTTTCTGTGTAAAGACATGTTCCAATTCATTTAAGACAGATGTATGAGATGGAGACGATGATGAAGTTTGTGTTAATACTTCATGCTTAATAGTTTCCTGGTAGACGTAAAAACTGACCAGTGCCCAGGGTAATCTTTTAGGTCAAAAAATTCTTAGTTTTTAGGCAAAAAACTCCCTTTTTCAATGAAGGCAGGTATTTTGTTAGTGTTGATGTCGTTTTTACAGAGCAGGCTTTCACTTCACAAAGTGGCCCACTGCCTGGAGTCTATCATTTAGATGCATCATCTCACTCTGGGTCTCCTTCCTCTCCAGATCCGCCAGTGGCAGAAAGCTCAAAGGAAGGCAAGGCCTCAGCGATGCCAAAGACCTCAGACTCGTAGATCAAGCTCAAGAAGATCTGGATATGCTTTTGCTCACCAAGAAGGCTATGGAGAGCTTATCACATCTGGAAAAAATATGCGAGCTAAAAATCTACCCCCAACATCAGGGCTGGAAAAGACACTGTCTAATAGCACTAGCTGGATTGAAAATTTATGTAAGAAAACCACAGACACAGTGAGCAGCTTTAACCACACTAAAACAGTAAAACTGTGAGTCAGGATGAATTTGAACCACATAGTTATCTTTTCACTTCAGCTGAAGCTGAAATTCAGCTGGCTCCAGAGTTTGGGATCGGTGCTAGGAGTGGGGCAGATTGCCTCACTTAGCTTCAATCTGTGGCAGACAGCCGCCTGGTGCCCATCAAATAGAGGTGTACTCTACTGGTAACAAAGCCAGATGGTCACCATCTAATGCGTGATTTGGCAGACAAAACCCTCACAACACAAGCACAGGTTTTTATCAACCTAGATAACAATTGACCCAAACTTTAGCATTTTATTTATGAAGAAAAACTTATAAATCTGCATATACATTGAATGGATCTTCAGATGGATAAAAGGGTGCATTCAGAAGATATATACTCCAGCTGAAAATCATCCTTGTTTACAGATAAACATGTATATGTTAAGACCAACCAGCCTTTCCCAAGACATACTTTTAAGATTAGGTGCTTTCAGACTAGAGGAGCATCTCCCTCCCCAGTCTTGACATCTACCTGTGTATCCAGCCAGGATAAAAATCACCTTCAGGAACACAGTATACATGGAGCATCTTTACAGTGGGATAAGCTGGTAATTTGGTCAAATTCATTCAGAAAGCTCTCATAGATGTGTTCACGAACTGTCCAAGAGAGGCTCTCTAGAAAGTGTTCTACATACTTTTCAATGACTTTTATAACAATCTCAGTAGTAATTTTCCCAGTGTCATCCAGAACAATTAATGGAACCAGCATAGCAGTGAAATTTTACACTTTACTGATAGTATTCTATATAGTGTATGGGCAAATTCTTTCAACATTTCTGATTTTTAAAAGTTCCAGTTTGAAACCAAACATATTAGTAGACATTCTCTTCAATTACTACTTAAATACCCGGGCTGGGTCATTCAGTGTGAGCTGCTTTTGGTTCTCAGCTATAATGTTTATAACTCCAACATACGCATATATGCAGTAAGGCTGACTGTTTGGGGAGATGTTCCAGTCCAAATGTGCATCACCAGTGTGGTTTTCATGAAAGGATTCCGGCAGATCTGTGTGCAAAGACCAGCTCTGTAGCTTCTTACCTCTACAATGGCGGGCAGGTAAAGTGCCTCCTCTCGAGACTCGGTTTCTTCCTCTGTAAAGGGAAGATATGCTACCTACCTCATTTGGTTGTTTGAGGATTGTCAAAGCACAAGTTCTCAAATCATGAAAAACATAATTCTCACATGACTAGATGGTGAGTTTAGTTTCATTAAACTCGTCATCAGAAGATAGAGAAGAGAATGTGAGGAACCAGGATTTACTCAATGGGAAAGGCCTTGATGAAATGAGATTGCAAAATAGGATATGAAACTGGTTAGTGTTCTACAGAGAAACAAAACTACAACCTTGGAGGTGGATTTCTCTGCCAGAAAGGAGACGAGAGACTTGTAAATTTCTACAAGTCAACCCCCAACTTGACAAGGTCCATAATCTGGTCCCTATTGGATCATTAGCCAAAGTTACATTTCCCAAGAGAGTCAGATGGTCCTTGAGTGGGCTTGATGAATAATAGGCTATATCACACAATCCTGGTGTTTTTGTTGTTGTTTGTTTTGGCCTTGATTTCAAAGTCCAGGATAATTTTCCTTCAAAGGGATGAAATGCGATACATGTCAAAGAGTCTAATCATACTATATGCTCATATATGTTCTCTTTTCCCCTACATGCCTGTATAGATTTACCAAGATACTAGTTTTCAATGTCTAATATTTCATTAGTTTCACTGTGTTTGCTTGCTTTTTGTAACATTTTGAAAGGCTCGAAAACTTTCAGTAAATATTTTGGCATTATTGGAATTTGATGTTTTGCCATTTCTTTACTGGGAACTCATTGGAAAGAGTTTTTGTTACATTGGTCAACTATTTCTTTTCTTTCTCTCCTTTATATGCCTGAGGAAAATGTACATCATTCTTAGGATCAGAATCAAGAGTAAAATGACTGATCGGACCTATGTGGAAAGGATGGGAAAAATTAGGGACGTTCCAAGTTTGCAAATTCTGTCCAAATTAAATAAAGCTGTTTATAAACAGATAATGTGGATGATTGTGAGAGAAACATATTATCAACTTACTTTGGCCCCGTGAGATTCAAATAAGCTCACACACCCACTGCAAGATAATTCGATTACAAGTGCCAGGGGTGATTTTGAACCTGAACAAAAGGAGTCTGAGTGGTGGCTGGTGATGGCAGTGCACTGGGGAACGATAAAATTTTAACTTTACATAAACATTATCAGCTTATTTGGAAAGGAAAATAATTTTTCTGGATTCAGAACTGATGTTGGTAACCTTGAGGTTTTAAAATCTTTGTTCAAGTTTTGAGCATTTATAGGCAATTGCAGATTGCATTCCTGTAACTTAGATCTGCTATCTTCGTCTCTCTCATCTGCCTCCAGGTATCCCTAACTACAAACGAAAGAGAGACAGAGGGATGAAGAAAGCAAGAGAGATGAAACAAGAGAGGAAGAAAGCAATGGGGAGAAGATAGGAGCAAGGGAGATAATAGTTTCCAGTTACATATCTCTTAAGGGGACATGACTCTCTGAAAAATAAATTTAATTCCTTAAAGGAAAAAGTTTTGATAGTATTTGAGAAGTGAATAAAAAAATCCTCCTTCACAGGAGGTGTGAGATCAAGAACACTTTATTAGAAAGGGTTCCAGGAGTTCTGGGTCCTCATCACAGAGATGCTGCTGAGCTGACAGGAGGGACATGTCACTGACTTCCCCAAGCCTTAGTGTCCCAGGCCATCAGTGGAGAAATCAGGCAGTGTGGCCTCAAAGACCCGTTCTGTGAACTGTTCTTACCAGTGTTGCACATCATAATCGGGTTTACCGGAGAGAGAAAGAGAGAGAGAGAAAGAGAAATTAAGGGAAGGGCTTGACTCTTGTACTAGCTGCATTTGTCTAGAACAGCCCCTGGTGTGCTTCTGTCTCTTAGCTTACCACAGAGCTGATAAAACCCTAAATATCTATTTCTTTACTTTTAGAGAGAGAGGGGAAGGGAGAGAGAAAGAGAGGGAAAGAAACAGCGATGTGCAAGAGA
>PVKM010040764.1:0-13341 GCA_004027735.1 Carollia perspicillata
AAGGGCCAGGTGCTCTGCGTAAAGAGGTTCTGCAGCCGCCCACCTGGCTGGGCCGGGCGCTGACAGCTTTGGAGGTGGCTCCTGGCTGCATCACCTTGTTGACTGGAGAGGGGTGGGGGGCGGGGGAAACCCCTCTTGCCCATCCCCCACCGCCTCCCCATTCCAATTCTGCATTTCCCCTAATAGATGAGACCCGCGGGGCCCTGGAAGTGAAGTCTCCCCGCGCCTCTGCTGGCTGTCTCCAGTTTGGGGATCAGTGCCCAGAGGTTCTGGGGTGATGACGGGGGAAGAAGTGAGGTCTTTTCACTTCCGAGAGGCTGCGCTGGAACAGGGCTTTCCAGCCTGCCTCTGCTTGCCTCGTCGTCAGCTTCGTGCATTCGGCTGCCATGTGCACAGTGTCGTTTTCGTAGGGTTTTAATGATCAGGAGGTTTGTGCAGGAGCTGGACGTGGAACAGGCCATCATCATCTTAGTTTAAAAACATTTGTCGTATCAATTACTTTTTAAAGAAAACTGTACATCTGTCAGGATTGTTTGTCTGACTCCTGTCAAAGATAAGGCCATCACTGATGGAAAGGACACCTCTCAGTGGACCCAGAGTTCGCAGTCATCCAATAGGGGAAAACCGTCATTGGGATGGTCCGTGTTTAAAGGCCCCGTTCCGATTGGGTAAATACCCTGGGGAAGTCACATGTATCCTTTTGAACATGTATCCTTATCTAAAAACAGGACAAATAATTGCCTTACGAGAGATTCGAGGACCAAATGTGAAAATCCTTTTAAGAGATAAAAACACCCATGTAAGAGATAAAAACACCCATGTAAGGCGGTGGTATTAGTGTAAGTCATAATGTGCTTTTACTGAATATATTTCCCTTGGCTTGGCAGGGCCCTGATCATCACAGAAGGATCTTCTGATCTTTACTGGATTCATAAAAGGGGTTCAGACAATAGTGTAATCAACCAATCAATCAGCCAGCTGCACTGCCTTTGCAGGACGGGGGCACCTGTTTTGCCGGCCCTTCTCGTTTGTATAAATAGATGTGAAACTGCTGAATGAACAGGCATGATCAGTAAAATTTTTACAAAGGAACATGTAATCCAGTATTTATCTCCTCACTGAATTTTGCTTACACTGATCTTTCTGATCGAAAATTTTGTCACAGAAGAAAATACATTCTTTCTTCAACTTGAAATAAATACAAGATTGTTCTAGAGCAAACATACGCTAATTATATGTTTATCTTATTGTGGAACCACCGAACTGCTTTCCACGTGAACTGCACCATTTTACATTCCCGCCAGCAGTGTATGAAGGTCCCAATTTCTTCACATCCTTGCCAGCACTTGTTATTTATCTATATTTTTTAATTATGGCTCTTCTAACGGATGTGAAGTGATGTCTTACAGTTTTAATTTACATTTCCCTGGTTACTAGGGACGCCGAGCGTCCTTTCCTATGCTTCTTGGCCTTTACCTTCTTTGGAGAAAAGGGTTCTTTATATTTTCTGGACATGGACCCCGATCAGATCAATGATTTGCAAATATTTTGTTTCATTCTGTGGACTGTGTTTTCACTCTCTTCATAGTCTCCTTTCATGTGCAAAAGTTTTAAATTTTTATTTTCTTTAGTTGTTATTGCTTTTTAAAAAATGTTTAAATGACCATGGATTTTTGAAATTCCCATCCTTCCCTCCCCTTTGTCAACTGTCAACTTATTCTCTGTATTGTGGTTCTGCGTCTGTTTTGTTTTGTTTACGTGTTTCATATTTTTAGATTTTTGTTGCTGAATAACATTCCTTTGTACATACGCACCACACCTGTACCCATTCATCTGTTGGACACCCAGGCTGCTGCCGCATCTTGGCTATTGTACACGCTGCTGCGGTGAGCACAGGGGTGCACGTATCTAGTGTCTGTGTTTCCTTCCCTTGAATACCCAGAAGTGGAATTGCTGGGCCGTGTGACAGTTCTGTTCATACGTTTTTGAGGACTCGCCAGCCGGTGTTCCTGCGTAGCTGCTCTAATTTACAGTCTCGCCAGCCGCCTGTGAGGTTCCCTTTCCCCCACATCCTTGTCAGCACTTGGTACTTGTTGACGGCCATTCTGACAGGTGTGAGATATCTCATTGTGGTTTTGATTTGTGTTTCCCTGATGATTGGTGATGTTGAGCATCTTTTCATGTGTCTGTTGGCCATCTGTATGTCCTCTTTGGGGAAATGTCTATTCTAGTTCTCTGCCCATTTTTTTAATTGGTTCTTTTTTTCAGTGTTCAGTTGTATGACTGCCTTATATTCTTTGGATATCCCTTGTTGGATGTATTATTTGCAAATATCTTTTCCTGTTTAGTAGGTTATCTTTTCATTTTGTCAATAGTTTCCTTCACTGTACAAAATTTTTTAGTTTAATATAGTCCCATTTGTTTATTTTTTATTTTTTGTTGTCCTTGCCCAAGGAGACATATCCAAAAGGGTATTACTGAGAGTGACGTGGAAGAATTTATTGCCAATGTTTTCCTCCAGGAATTTTTTAGATTAGTTCTTACATTTAAGTCTTTAATACATTTTGAATTTACTTTTGTATAAGGCATGAGAAAGTGGTCCAATTTCATTTTTTTGCATGTACCTATCTAGTTTTTCCAGTACCACTTCTTAAAGAGACTGTCTTTGCCCCATTGTATATTCTCGTCTCCTTTGTCATAGATTAATTGACCATGTAAGTGAGGATTTTCTGTTCTTTGGGCTCTCTATTCTGTTGATTTATATATCTTTTTTTTTTTGTGCCAGTACCTCACTGTATTAATTCTTATAGCTTTGTAGTATAGTTTGATATCAGGGAGCATGATAACACCCATTTTTTGTGTCTCAAGATTTTGTTGACTATTTGGGGTCTTTCTGGTTTGATATAATTTTTAAAATCATTTGTTCTAATTCTGAGAAGCATGCCATTGTTATTTCATAAGGATTGAATTGAATCTCTGTATATTGCTTTAGGTAGAAAAGACATTTTAACAATAATAATCCTTCGAATAAATGAGCAAGTTATAACCTTTTATTTATTTGTATCTTCTTCAATTCTTTTCTTCGGTGTCTTACAGTTTTCAGAATACAGGTCCTTCATCTCTTTGGTTATATTCATTTCTAGGTATTTTTTACTTTTGATGCAATTGTGAATGGGACTGTTTTCTTAATTTCTCCTTCTGATCATTCATTATTGGCATATAGAAACACAGTAGGTTTCTGTATATTGATTGTTTATTAAACAATTTCATTGTACAGGTCCAGTGTCTCAGCTCATTTGTAACAAACTGTAGGAATGATCCCTGAAAGTACAGTCTCATCAGCTCATTTGTTAAAGAGATCGTCCTTTCCCCCAGTGAAAGGTCTTGCCACCCTCGTTGAAGTCAGTTGGCCATGTGTGCAGGAGTTTGTTCCTGGGCTCAGGTCTAGTCCAGTAGTCTGGGGGTCTGTGTTTCTGCTGGTACGTCAGTGCTCTGATTCCTGGAGTTTTGTTGTATGTTTTGAAGTCGGGAAATGTGCGCCTTCCAACTTTGTTTTTCAAGATTGTTTTGGCTACTCGGCGTCCCTGGCATCTCCACATGAATTTTATGATTTCTTTGCCATTTCCACAGAAAAGGCTTAGGGAATTCGATAGGGGTTATATTGAGTCTTTAGGTCACTTTGAGGAATATTGCCATCTTAACTGTAAATCTGATTTAAATGCATATGTTAATCCAGTGCACAGGCTTTTGGAACTGGAACCTAGATAAAACCATGGAGATTTTATGAGCCTTTAATCTACTTATGCTTGTTTTTATTTTACATTATAGGAAAGTTAAAGGAGGAAATATCGATGTACACCCATCAGAAAAAGCACTCATCGTTCAATATGAGGTCGAAGCCACCATTCTTGGGGAAATGGGGGATCCCATGTTGGGAGAACGAAAAGAATGCCAAAAAATGTAAGTGGTCTTTACTTGTGTACACTTTGACAGTAGTAAACATTATATCAACTTCATAGAAATCTGCTATTATTTAAATCTACACAGATGATAAATGTTTATGTTGTTATTCTAGACATACTTCACTTTAGTGAAGCAGAGACAGCATGAAACCATAAATACAGATATTTACTTCCCAGTTACTGCCTTCTGTGGCTGGAGTAAGTGGGTTTAAACATCAGCAAGGGACAACCTGAGGACCTCAGTTTTGGGATGTTCAGCCCTGGCTGCACAGGAGCTGGCGAGGAGTCACACTGTGGGACCGAAGGAGGACGTGGCAGCTTGGTAGTTCGGAGGGTTCGTCAATGGCGGCAGCTGGGGGACACTCGTGTAGCCTGAGTAGGCAGGACGGGAAACTGTCATTACATTTGGGTAGTCAGTGCTGTGACCCAGGTTGAGAAGGCTTGTATTTCATTTCTCTTTACTGGGAAAAGGAAGGTATAAGCCCATCTTCAAGAGAGTCCCAGTTTCTGAAGATTTCTTTATGAGGAACTGGTGCTTAGAGTCCAAAAATAATATGGATATTTTTCTTGTGAGTTTTAGATGTTCTTAAGAGGCACAGGCTGCCTATTGAAGATTCTAATTTTTGACTATAGGAATAAACAGTAAACATACAGGTAACACTCACTAAAGATCCTAGCTGCACCTATTTTTTTCTTTGTCTTTTATAATACGAGAAGGATTTAGGAGAGCTCTACACACTAAAAGGAGAAAATCTCTCCGTTACTTTTAATGGAAAAGAAGATGAGTCAGATTGCTAATATACATTCTGGTAGCCAATAGGTCTAAAAAGAAATAGAAACAACTTCTCTGTTCAGTCAAGATACCACTGCATACCTATTAGAATTGGTGAAGTCCAGAACACCGACAGAACCAAATGCTGGTGGGTATGTATGCAGTAGGCCCTCATTTATTGCGAGTGGAAGCATGAGGTGGTGTAGCCACTCTGGAAGACCGTTTGGCAGGTTCTTCCAAAGCTAAACATAAGCTTCCCGTACAGCCCAGCAATTGTGCTCCTAGGTGTTAACCCACATGAGTTGGAAGCTACGTCCACACAAAAACCTGCGCGTGAATGTTTATAAGAGCTTTATTTATGATTGTCAGTAATCGGAAGCAGTGAACATGCCCTTCAGTTGGCAGACGGTTAAGCCAGCAGTGGTGCGTCCGTACACCGAAGTGTTATTCAGCGCTTAAAAGAAGCCGGCTACCAAGCTGTGAGAAGACACTGGGGTAGGGGGTGCCGGCCAAGTGCATATCACCAAGTGGAAGAAGCCAGACTCGGCAATGCTGCGTTCTGTATGATCCCAGCTATATAACACTCCAGAAAAGGAGAGCTAAAGTATGGAGAAGAAAGGTTGCCAGGGGATAAAGTGTGGGGGAGCAGAGAGCGATGGAGCCCAGAGAGTGTCGAGGGCAGGGCACGGGTTCTGCAGGGTGACTGTGGCGGTGGACACACGGCATGATGTATTCGCCAGCGCCCACAGAACTGTACAACGCAGAGTAAGTCCTGGTGTGGACTGTGGGCTCCCATTTATAGGGACGTGTCATCATCAGGCCAGCAGCTGTAACAAAGACTCCGCGCTGATGCAGGAAGGTAGTAACAGAAAAAATACCTCTGCTGGGAGTGGTGGGGCATGTGTGGGGACTCTGTGCTTCATGCACAATTTTTCTGGAAGCCTAAAACTGCTCCGAAAAAGACGAGTGGGACATTGTAACAGTATGTGTTTACAGCGTTTCTACTGTGCCTCTTCTCGATCAGATTTATAGAAAGTGTTGGGATTTCCGAGTTCCTTGCTAAAAGTACACATGCGAGGTCTCGTGAAAGTTTTCGTCTGACAGGATTCTCCTGCTACCTCTGTCTTTCGATGTGGAGTAAAATTATAAAACGTAGAATTGAGAGTTCAAAAGACTGAAAAGGTAGGAGTGTGAACTACCCCCCAAAAAGAAAATAAAGGGCCAGAGTACTGCTAGGGTTCTTCACTGCAGACGTTAGAAGCCACTGTAGCAGGTTTCAACACACAAGGAGTTTATTAAAGGCTCTCAGGTAGAACCCTAAGAGGACCAGACCTGGGGGAGACCGTATAGCTGTGGATAATTTCTGAGTCACTCCCCTGGGCTCACTTCAGGAGAGACTGCCCGCGTCTGAATAATGACTCCCGATGCTCAGGACAGGACCTTTTCCGAGGTCTCTGTCCCCGTGCCTCTGACACCTTGACGGCTTTCCAGATGTTGGCCACTTTACCAAGAAATGATCCTATGCGGTAGCTGCCCTCCTGTGTTCATCGTTTTGACTCTAAGCCTTGCACGAGAGCGTCTGCTTGAGTCTCCACCCTGAACCCATTGTACGTCCTCATGGCTCTCCCTGGTGCCATGGACTCATGTAAATGGGCAATTTTTGCAGACTCTGACCCATCTCTTTTAGTCAAGCTCCCAGTGAATCTCCTGGACTAAATTAAAAGGGAGGAACAAGCTGGTTTATGTTTGATTTTAACAAGCATGAAACATTCCTCGAGATTCCTCCTATAGCTCTTAAAATGTATCCTGCTTTCATTCTTCTTCTTGCTACATAATTTCCACGAGAACCACTGCATCCCGGAGTAGTCAGTCGCGCGTCGTGTCCCTAACTGGCAAACTTCAGTGCCTGGGGCCGTAGTCAGGACGGCGACTCGCGTCCGGCAGTGCGCACCCTCACACCCGATGGCTGCGGACTCGACACGCGTCCCGCCGGACAGGCTGCTGTGGACTGAGCCCGCTGAGTGTGCTCTTCTGCTTAGGGGAGTCCGGTGTGGACTTGAGGCTCCTTTTGTTGTCCCGTTTGTCCAGCTCAGGGCAGATCGTGGCTTCGCATCGTTCAAAGCCCAGTCATACCTAACGTTTTATTGTTTCTCTAAAAGTGCATGCGAGGTACCTTTAAATGCTTTGTAAGTTATTTATTTAAAGAAGGATTGCTTAAATCATCCCTTACTTGAAACACACCTGAGTTGGGAAATTCTGATATGCCGGCAGCATTCGTCTGAAGAGCCTCAACGCCAACACAGACATAACTTCCCTGGCGCGGAAGGTGGTGGACGAGTGCAAGCTCATCCACCCCTCGAAGCTGAGCGAGGTGGAGCAGCTGCTGTACTACCTGCAGAACCGCCGCGACGCCCTGCCGGGGCAAGGTAAGGGGGCTCGTGTGCCCCGGCGCAGCGCTCAAGGTGCAGGGTGGGTTCGCTTTGGGTCTGGGCTATGTTCTGCCGGCGCCGCGAGTGAGTACGCGAAAGACTAGACAGACGTGTTAGTTTTCTCCACCTTGAGCTTTGCATTGGGTGGCTCCACACAAAACGATGTTTCCGTTTCCTGTTTCTCCTCTGTGCACGCACACACCTGCTGAAAAAAGGGTAGAAAAGCAAATATCGGTCATATCGACTGTAGGGTAATAAAAGGAGAGAGGTTGGGGCAGAAAACCCACTTCCTCTACTCCAACTAGAGTTATGTTTTCTAGACTTTCTATTGACAGTTTAGTATTTGAGTGGGTAAGTAGGTATTCCAATATTAAAATATATGTCATATGCTGTAGACTACCCTACAGATATGTTTTATGATCTTAAGAAAATACTATCCTTTCATTCCCAAGCATTTCTGTGCCGACATACCTCTATCTTTAGTTCCCTCATAAAATAACTACACATCAAAATATTAGAGCTAAGCGACTGATGACTTATAGAAGAGATTTTCAAATAATCTAAACCGAAAGTGAAATACAATAAAAACACAGACATTTTAATGCAGCATCATCTCAGATTATCGAATGGTTAGTTGCTCCATTTCATAGTATTGTTTACATATCTTTCTTTCACCAGGCCTGAGTTCCCAAATATAGTGTCTCCAAAATCATGTAGAGAGGCCTCAGTTTTGATTGTACTAAGTAAAAAAATTAAATAGAAAATTTGTTTACACTTTTTTTCAATTTTGTCTTCTTTCATTCATAGCAAACAAAACATCTTGTGCCTAATATACATTATACTTTTATTGAATAAGCAGAGTTACAAACTCACATTACATGGTCAATAGGTGTTTGTTGAGTGACTTGGTTGGCCGTGAACTTATTCAAAAGCAAAATGAAGCATTTTGAATTTGATTGCTCCCAACGACATAGCTGACACTCAGCCTGTACTTATTAGTCATTGATAATAGGTGCTATAAGGAGAATAGCAAGGAGACTTCTCATTAAATATTTCATACTACAGTAGTGTCGCCAAGATGCCTGTGAGTGATAAGAGATAACGTCTTCAACAGTTTAAATAAGTTCCAAGTGAGCAAAGCACGTCCTGTACTTTGTACAGGTGAGTGTGTAGTTACTGCAGGAAGTACAAAATAGTTAAAATTGACCTTTACTAACACGGAATTAATGTAATTTCAGGGCCATTTATAATAAAATGTCTTTAAACTAAAGAACGGCCTTTCAATGTTTTCAGGGTAAATCAGTCTCCTTACCTCCTTCCTCAAAAATTAGGGGATATGAGCAAATTTTTCATATCATCATATGTGGATACATCAGTCAAATCAATATATTTCTCTGTATAGGTATTAATACTTGAAAACATGAAATTCTGTCTATATTAAATACATACTTATTTTTTAAAACTATTTTTTCTTAACTATTTTTACTTGGTAGTCACTATTTCAAAGCCAGAAATATTGCCCTAAATGGGAAACAAAACAATAATATGTATTTGATTATAGATTCTTTACCTTTAGTGATTGTTTTCTTTCCTTAATTAAAAACACTGTCAAAGTAAATTATCTATTTGAGGCAAAATCTAGCTCTTCAGAAAACATAGTCTTATATGGGATGGCCAACATTCTCTGAAAACAATCAAGGCTAATTTCCATTATGTGTAAACATTTGCTAATTACAGAATCAAAATTTGATATTACTAGATCTTACTTTAATGTGCATAAATTGCTTAGGTTAATCCGTATCAGTGAAGTATTTTTGATAATTTTCTTATTAGAAATTGAAGTTCTGCCAGGAATCAAATAGCTTGAGTGTAACAGAGGGCTCAGAGCTGTGTTCAGCATCTGTGGTTACCTCTGCATTGTTTTCAGGAGCAAATGAGGGTTAACCCAGATATTAAATATTTGCCTGTTAATTTATGATCCAAATTTTACTTATTTAAAACAATCAGTTAGCAACTATTCTTTATTTTAGCTTTTAACTTTACTCAAGTCATTTCTGTTTCTTTGTTAATTTTATGTTAGTTTTATTATTACTCAATTCATTTTTTCTTTGCTGTATTGATTTTCCTATTCCCACCTTAACTGTGAATTAGAAGGAGAAATAGAGAAAACTTGACTATTTTGCTTCTTGTTGGCAAGTCTGGCTATTTATCTACCCAAAAAGTCAACCAAGGAGGAGGCTGAAGTTGCCGCCTGCTGTGACTTGGGGACTATGTGTTGATTTTGTGTGTTTACACTCCCCTCGGTTTGTCCTCAGTAGAACACATGGATTACAGATGAGCATTTTCCTATACATTGAGAAAAGAGATTATTTCATAGCCTTTTCAGTGTTAAGATCCCTTGCTTAGCCAGAGTCAATCAGTTGCGGAAAGTCAGAATTACTCAGAAATGCTAAAATCCTACTTCTACTCATTAAAAAAATTTTTTTACAGAAAAAAAAGAAAAATCAAGCAAGCCTAAAGATCCACCTCCTTTTGAAGGAATGGAGGTAAGACTGTGTTGTGATCTACTAGAAACCTGACTGTACACACACCTGTACGGTGTGTGTTTTACCACCAACAATTCAAACAATCGCAGTACACAGATGTGTAATTTAAAAAAGCAATTGAAGTTAGAAGTACCTGAGAAAGGTAGAAAATAAGTATCTAGTTGATAAAAGCAAAAAATACTTGGTATGTTTTTAGTCAACTTATTTTGACGGAAAAGTAAGTTGTGCTTTAAATATTCTTATTGCAGTGGGTTTTGAAATATTATTGAATCTGTTGATACAAATTACTTTGCATTACATTTAAAACAATTTTAACTGATAGACCAATTTGAGCGTTTGTATACATCCCATTTTATCATCTGGTTCGTAATTTTGTATTGGAGTCCTAGCACCCAGAGGTCTGATCTCCTCCCTACAAAGAGATGGCTGCTGCGCATCCTTTGAACACTTGTCTGTTACCGTGAAGCACAGTGTATTGCTCACAAACCATCTTTCTTTTGGCAGAGGCTCTGGGAAGCACCGCTGTTCTCTCGGAGCACTGTCTTCTCTTCCTCTGTTTCAGATCGATGAAGTCGCTAACATCAATGACATGGACGAATACATTGAGTTACTGTACGAAGACATTCCTGACAAGGTTCGGGGCTCCGCTTTGATCCTGCAACTTGCTCGAAACCCCGATAACCTGGAAGAACTACTATTAAATGGTAGCTGATATTTATAAGTACTACAATTAGAAAATTATCGCGAAATGCGACTTTTAAATTTATTATAGTAGAGGAGCAAGCTGACATTATTTGTACTAAACTTTAGAATGCACTAGCTTCCCAACTCTGTATTACCTTTGTACTTTTTCAAATTTTTCACATGACAGAATAGTATTTAAATGTTCTTTGGGGAATTCACCATCCTTGAATTTAAATAAGGGAGATCAGGCATTAATGATGCTGTATCTTTTCTTCTACCCTGGGACAGGTTTTTAGTGTTTCAACTAAGACGCACTGTGAAGCTTTTGACATCTGTCACGTTTAGCCTGAAGGACCGACCCCTTCAGTGTGTCTCATAGGGACGGCCTGCTGTCAGCAAGGTCTCTCGGTTCTTGTTTACTCAGGAATGGCTCCATTGTTCCTTGCCGCTTGAAGGATAGTTTTGCTGGGTAGAGAATTGTGTGTTGATTGTGTTTTTCTTTCAGCGCTTCGAATGTCACGCCACTCCCTTCCTGTGTCCGTGATTTCTGATGTGAAACTCACGGGTGGTCTTGTTGAGGGTCCTGTGTTCATCTTGAGTTGCTCTTCTCTCGCTGCTTTTTATTTTCTTTGCTTTTGGCTTTTGCCAGTTTGACTATAATGTGAATGGGTATTGATATCTTTGAATTTATCTTGCTTAGATGTTTATAGAACTTCTTGGATGTGCAGGGTAATGTTTTTTAGCAAACTTGGGAAGTTTTTAGCCGTTGTTTGTTAAAGGTTAATTTTGCTTTTTTCCTTCTCTCCCCATGGAGCTCCCATTCTGTTTATTTCACTGTGCTTGTTGATGTCCCCCAGGTCTTTGAGGCTCTGTTTATTTATTTTTCACTCTGTTCCCGAGACCAGATAATTTGAATTGACTTGCCTTATATTTTTTGATTCTTTTTTTTCTAGTGCACATCTGTTAACATGAGTTCTAATGAATTTTTTAATTTTAGATATTGTATTTTGCAATTGCAGAGTTCCTGATTGGTTCATTTTTTAAATAATGTATATCTCTTCATGATATTCTTTGTTTGGTGAGACATCATTCTCCTACCTTCTCACACTTTTCTTTCATTCTTTCAGTATGTTTTTCTTGAATTCTTTGGGTATGTTTACAATAGTCAACTTTAGGTCTGTCTCACAGGATCGGTGTCTGAGCTTCCTTGGAGACAGTTTCTGTCGACTGCTAAGTTTCCTGGTTATGGGGCAGACTGTCCTGTTTCTTTGCATTTTTTGTATTTTTAAGTGTTTTGAAATAATATTGTGGAAAATCGGAAAATCTGCTTCCTGTTCCCTCCAGGATTTGTTATTTCTACTGTTTGTTTGGTTAGTGTGTTTCCTGGACCATTTCTATAAAGTTATCTTTGTGCAGCCACCGAATCCTCTGCTCTTTTAGCTTAGTGGTAGCTGATGGTTGGACAGCGATTTCCCTAAATGCCTGGCACTGAGCAGCCGGCCGTTGCCGAGCAACCCTGTGTGTGTGTCGGGGCACGACTTCGGGGCTCAGGCAGGGAGGCTACAGCCTCACCTTCACGTCCGGCTTGTGCATTGCCTGCCTCCAGGTTGGTCAGAGACATTAGGTCCTTCTCCGGTCTTTCTCTGGCACGTGCACATCCCTGCACACGTGCGTGGCCCTCTAGAATTCAGGGAGTACGTCGGAGCTTTTCAAAGATGCTGTGAAAATCTTTTTCCAGTTATTTCTTTTAAAGATTGTGGTCAGCCTCTTATTAACTCCAACAGGCTGCACTTGTAACTGCCTTGTCTCCGTTGAGTAAATTTCAACAAATGCCCTGGGTGTCAGGCTGCTCAGAGCACGCTTTCAGTCAGGTCAAAGAAGGAAAACCCCGGAATGGAGGTTTGCAGCAGGCCTCTGGATGGGTCAGGGAGAGACAGTTCTCTGGAGTGGGGGTTCGGGGAGCGCCAAGCCGTCCCACCCTCTCCGGTTGCTGCTCGGCTGCTGCATCTCCCAGATGCCATAGTAGTGATTTTCTTGTATATTTTCTACACTTCCGTGTTATTTTGAGATCACCTTACCATATGCTCTAAAAAATCATAATGGAATTTTAATTACGATTGTATTCAACTTGTAAATTAATTTTGTGTTTTGACCTTTTGTAAACCCTGTAAATTTTCTTTTGGCTAATTCTCGAATAACCCATGTAGAATTCCTGTAGCTGTATTTTCATTGAAACGTTTCTCTATTCTATACTACAGGAGAAAAAAAGTGAAATAAAATTGGAAAAGTAGGTCACTAAACCTGTGCCTAAATTCATGACATAGCACATCACTTTCCAAGGAATTCTGTGACATACTGTTCCCTCTGGGCTACGGTGGTAGAACGCCCAGATTCTCTGTCGAGTGGGACTTTTGGGGTCTTTGCTCTAATGCGCATTGCCTGTCTATTTACTTGACTCCACAGTGACTTTGGAGTCCAGCATGTATTACAGGTACTCTGTCTGCATTGTGAATGTGAATAACATGGAATGCCATCATAGGATTTTTTTAGTTCGTTTTAAAAAGTTTCTTACTAAGTAGATTAATATCCTAGTGAATTCTTATTGTTGCATAATCTGAATAGCCCGAAAGCTCAAATAAACGGAACACTTTTACTACAGTGATAAATACTGACAATGCAGTCCATGAAATATAATAGATCCTGAGTGCCAAGAAAGTTGAGTTACGAATTATATATAACACACATATACTAGCTTAATTTTTTATTATTTCAAGAATTGGTAAGCCATATAGCAACATTATTTTGAAAAGTCTCATTACTTTATGTTTACTTAATATGTGGTAATTCTTGTTAATCAATTCATTAATTTTACCTTTCTCAAGATAAAAATCTAGCAGGGATGTTTATTAATCTACCCTGAAGCTAATTTTGTTAAAAGCTTTCTTGTT
>PVKM010040765.1:0-13358 GCA_004027735.1 Carollia perspicillata
CAATATACAGATTCAATGCAATACCTATCAAAGTACCAAAGGCATATTTCACAGACATAGAACAAACACTTCAAAAGTTTATATGGAACCATAAACGACCCTGAATAGCAGCTGCAATTTTGAGGAAGAAAAACAATGTAGGAGGGATCACAATACCTGATACCAAACTGTATTACAAGGCCACTGTAATCAAAACAGCCTGGTACTGGGATAATAACAGGCACATAGACCAATGGAACAGAACAGAGAGCCCAGAAATAAACCCAAGTCACTACAGTCAGTTAATATTCAACAAAGGGGGCAACACCATAAAATGGAGTAAAAACAGTCTCTTC
Organism: Carollia perspicillata; assembly: GCA_004027735.1. Lineage (NCBI taxonomy): Eukaryota > Metazoa > Chordata > Mammalia > Chiroptera > Phyllostomidae > Carollia > Carollia perspicillata. The sequence continues at coordinate 336 of PVKM010040765.1, forward strand.
AACAAATGGTGTTGGGAGAACTGGATAGCTACGTGCAAAAAAATGAAACTCGAGCACCAACTTACACCATACACAAAAATAAATTCAAGATGGATAAAAGACTTAAATATAAGCTGTGACACCATTAAAATTCTAGAGGAGAACATAGGCAGGAGAACTTCAGATATCTCACGCAGCAACATTTTTACTGATATGTCCCCTAGACCAAGGGGCTAAAGGAAAAAATAAACAAATAGCATCTTATCAAAAAAAAAGGCTTCTTCACAGCTAAAGAAAACAGCATTAAAATAAAAAGTGACCCAACTATATTGGAAAACATATTTGCCAGTTATACCTCAGACAAGGGTTTAATCTCCAAAATATACAAAGAACTTACATGACTCCACTCCAAGAAGACAAGCAACCCAATTAAAAAATGGACACAGGACTTGGACAGGCATTTCTCCAAGGAGGACATACAGAGGAATCAGAGACACATGAAAAGATGCTCAATATCGCTAGCCATCAGAGAAATGCAGATTAAAACGACAATGAGATACCACTTTACACCAGTGAGAATGGCCATCATAAACAAAACAACAAACAAGTGGTGGAGAGGTTGTGGAGAAAAGGGGACCCTAGTTCACTGTTGGTGGCATTGCAGACTGGTCCAACCACTATGGAAAACAGTATGGAATTTTCTCAGAAAACTAGAAATGGAACTGCCTTTTGACCCAGCAATTGCACTGCTAGGATTATATCCCAAGAACCCTGAAACACCATTCCAAAAGAACCTATGCACCCCAATGTTCATAGCAGCACAATTTACAATAGCCAAGTGTTGGAAGCAACCCAGGTGCCCATCAGGAAATGAATGGATCAAAAAACTATGGTACATGTACACAATGGAATTCTATGTGGCAGAAAGAATGAAGGAGCTCCTACCCTATGCAACAGCATGGATGGAACTGGAAAGCATTATGCTAAGTGAAATAAGCCAGGCAGTAACAGACAAATACCATATGATCTCACCTTTAACAGGAACCTAAGCAACAAAATAAACAAGCAAGCAAAATATAAGCAAAGGCATTGAAATAGAAAATGAAATGACAGTATCCAGAGGGGAGAGGGGAGGGAATTTCAGGGGAAAAAGGGAGGGGATTATAGGAACAAGTATAAAGGACACATGGACAAAAACTAAGGGGGGTGGAAATGGGAGGGAGGTGGAGAGCACTGGTCGGGGTGGACTGGGATGGGAGTAAAAGACAGAAAACTGTACTTGAACAACAATTTTAAAAAAAGAAAATGTAGAAGCCAAAGAACTTATATGTATGACCGATGGATATGAACCAAAGGGGGATAATATATGTGGGAGGGGTTGTGCAGGGTAGAGGGGAGTAAAGTGGGGGGAAGGGACAATTGTAGTAGCATAATCAATAAAATATATTTTAAAAAAGAATCAGGAAGATTCTTTAATAATAATACCTTGACTAGGTTAAAAACTTGGTCCTCTTTTACGCACTCAACAGAGTAGCAAAAGTATTGTGTGGGCAGTCATTTATCAAGCTGACCACTCAAACCTCTTACCAAGGATATACCCAAATCACTTATCGATGTTTCTACATTTAAATTCTCACCATGTTTATGTTTTCTAATTATAAAGACAATTACTGATCATTATAAAAGAAGGAAAGCTCAAAGAAGGTAATTTATGCAGCTTTGGCTTACACACATCTCACTTTTTGTCTTTCATGAGTGTAAAGACTTCAGTTACTGCTACAACATTGGCTGGCTTAAAACAACAATGTATTATTATTTTTCATGATTGTCTGTATTGATTTGGAACTTCTGTTTCATGTGCTATTATTTGAGTTTATGGTATGGCTGAAAGGTCCAAAATGGTATCATTGATATGGTCGGTGGACTGTTGCTAGCTGTTGGCTGGGAACTCAGCTAGACTGTTGGCTGAGTACTTGATTTTCTTTCATGCAGTCCTCTTTACATGGTTACTTGGGTTTTCTTACAGACAAATAGCCAGGATCAAGAAGGACTCTACTAAGTGGCGAAAACAGAAACTTCAGATTTCTTATGACCTAACTTCAGAAATCAGATAACATCATTTCTGCCATATAGCATTGGTGAAAATTAGTTACAGGGCCAGCCCAAAGTCAATGAAGTAAGGAATTATAAAAAAGTGTGAACACTGAGAAGTATGGTTCATTGGAGGTCATCTTTGAAGATTAGTTACCACAGAGTTCTTCCTATCCCCTGATCCCAACAGTCTTTGCTCTTGTGTAGCCATAACTGGGTAGATTTGTGGGAATGGTTGTTAGTGGTGTGTATATACATGGGAATCAGCGTGAAAGGATCAATTGGATATGCAGCTAAGCTCCCTAACATTGAATGGCTCCTAATTTATACTAATTTATATTTTTGGCCCTATTTCTCAGTAATTTGCCATTTGGAAGGTTAAACATAAAAGTCTCAGCTTAAATATCACATCCTTAAATAATTCTTGAGCATTCCCCCAATTATTCTCTGCTTTTACTTTATCATGGTTTTCATAATTTCTAACATTATTTCTTCTTATATATATGTTCATGTGATTATTTGTTTCATGGTGTTTTGTTCACAATCCCATGCATCAGATTAATGCAGGAACTTTGTCTTATTTAGACCAGCACCTAGCACAGAGTGTGGTAGAGAATAGGTGCTTGTGGAATATTTGTTGAATGAATGAATGGATGAAAAGAATGGATGAATGTCTGTCCTCAATTCTTATTTACTCACAGACATCTAATCACAGTAAATTAGCCCTGGCTTATAAATAGGAAGATCTTCATAACTATCTTCATCAAATCTATTGTAGGTAAGGAAGTGATGCAGGGGAATTTCAATCAAAATAAGTCCTGTTGGGACAACTGTTTTCTGTAAGAGAAGACCAGGTCCAGCTTCTTTTTTAAAGTATATTTTACTGATTATGCTATTACAGTTTTCTCAATTTCTCCTCCTTTATTCCCCCTCCACCCTGTACCTCCCAACCCTCCAGTATCTCCCCTTAGTTCATGTTAATGGGCTGTAAACACAAGTTCTATGAGTTCTCTGTTTCCTATACCACTTTTGATCTTCTCCCATCTATTTAACACCTACAAATTATGCTTCTTCTTCCCTGTACCATTACCCCCATTCCTCCCTTCCCCCTCCCCACTGAAAACCCTCCACATAATATCCATTTCTCTGATTCTGTTCCTCTTCTAGTCATTTGCTTAGTTTTTGTTTTTGTTGTTTTTCTTTTATATTTTTAGGTTCATTTGTTGATAGTTGTGAGTTTGTTGTCATTATACTATTCATATTTTTATCTTCCTTTTCTTAGATAAGTCCCTTTAATATTTCATATAATAAGGGCTTGGTGATGATGAACTCCTTTAACTTGACCTTATCTAGGAAGCACTTTATCTGCCCTTCCATTCTAAATGAAAGCTTTGCTGGATAGAGCTGTCTTGGATGTAGGTCCTTGCCTTTCATGACTTGGAATACTTCTTTCCAGCCCCTTCTTGCCTGTAAGGTCTCTTTTGAGAGATCAGCTGACAGTCTGATGGGAACTCCTTTGTAGGTACCTCTTCCCCTTCCTCTTGCTACTTTTAAGATTTTCTCTCTAGCCCTGGCTGGTGTAGCTCAGTGGATTGAGCATGGGCCTGTGAAGCAAAGGGTTGCCAGTTCAATTCCCAGTCAGGGCACATGCCTGGGTTGCAGGCCAGGTCCCCGGTTAGGGGCGAACAATAAGCAACCACACATTGATATTTCTCTCCCTCTCTTTCTCCTTCCCTTCCCCTCTCTCTAAAAATAAATAAATAAATAAAATATTAAAAAAAAAGATTTTCTCTCTGTTTTTAATCTCAGGTAACTTAATGGTGATGTACCTTGGTGTGTTCCTCTTTGGGTCCAACTTCTTTGAGACTCTCTGGGCTTCCTGGACTTCCTGGAAGTCTATTTCCTTTGCCAGCTTGGGGAAGTTTTCCTTCATTATTTGTACAAATAAGTTTTCAATTTCTTGCTCTTTTTTTCTCCTTCTGGCACCCCTATAATTCAGATATCGGAATGTTTCAAATTGTGAAAGAGGTTCCAAAGTATCTCTTCATGTTTTTTTGAATTCTTGTTTTTTCATTCTGTTCTGGTTGGATATTTATTTCTTCTTTTTGTTCCAGATCATTGCTTTGAGTCCTGGTTTCCTTCCTGTCACTGTTGGTTCCCTGAATATTTTGGGTATCTTTCTTTTTTTTGACCCAGGTCAATCAGTTCTGTGAGCATTTTGATTACCAGGGCTTTAAATCCTCCATCATATAGGTTGGCTATCTCCTCACTATTTAGCTTTCTTTCTGAGGTTTTGCTGTGTTCTTTCATTTGGGCCATATTGCTTTGTCTTGGAGCATCTGATAAATTGTAAGGTAGTGGGGCCCTAGGTATTCACCTGGGCAGGGTAACCCTCCTTGCTATGTGGTGGAGCTGCCTGTGGGAGAGGGGCCAGAGAGGAACATTGCAGCTCGCCTCCTTATCTCTTGTGTACTTTCTGACGGACACTCATGTGAGACTGGGAGTTTCTCACACCACAGCAAGTGCTATATTCGACAGTCAATTCTGAGTCTCAGTTTCTGTTTAAGTCGGCCCTTCCCCAGCAGCCAGCTCTACCCATGTGGTCCACCACCTTGCTGCAGTTTCTCTCTGTCCACCGCCTTACCAGTCTGGTTGTTTTGGTTGATTTTTTCTTTAATTCCTTGGTTGTTAGGATTCCATGCAGTTTGATTTTCTGGCGCTTCTGGTTGTTTATTGATTTTAGAATGGTTGTTATCCTTCTTTTGGTTGTGCGAAGAAACAAAGGATTTCTATCTATGCTCCCATGTCCATCTTCTATGTTGGAAAGCACAACTCCATCAAGCATTGTGCTTCGGTTTTTAATAGCTCAAAGTTGCTACCTGAATATCTCATGTTTACATTCAATATAACAAATTCTATGTCAGCATTTTTGCTCCAAGCCTATTAGCTTTCCACTTTCTGCAATTGATACCAACATCCCCAATCATGTTTGCTGCTTTATTCATCTTCTCTTTTACAAACCCAGCCAAAGCTCATTGTCTCTTTTATTTTATATTCTTATGACTGCTAGCATAGGTCAGGTCTCTGTTATTTCATACATGGAAAAACTAACAGCATCATTCATTTATTCTTTAAGTTCAACAAACATTAATTGACCACCTATTATGTGCCAGGCACTAAAGATATAAAAATGTTTATGACTTCCGGCCAAGATGGAGGCATAGATGGACTGTGCCTCCTCACACAACCAAAATTAAACACAACAAATATTTACAAACAATAACACAACCAAAACAGAAAATTGAACCGTGGAAGTCCGACAACCATTCAACCAGAATGGTAAGGGGGCAGAGTTGGCAGTCAGCGGAGAGGGAACATGGCAGGAAAAGGCAGGGGCTGCCAGACCAGGAGTGCAGGTGGTGCCAGCGCCCTGTTCACAGACCCCAGATGTAGGGAGGAAATAGGCAGGGCAGTTGGCCATTGGCAGTAACACATTTGAGCACAGGTAAACTAGTCAAGAACTGGCAGTGGGAGGGACCGTGCAGCCCAGGGCCCCAGCGACGGGAAATTAAGCCTAAAAACACCAATTGAAAAGGTGCCTGGAGACACTCCCAGCCTCATAGGAGAGGTCATTGGGGAGACCCACAAGGTCCCGGAGCATGTATAGGCCTAGCCACCTTGGAACCAGCACCAGGGGGGTCCAGTTTGCTTGTGGGAAGAAGCAGAGGGGACACAAATCTGAGAAAGCGCACATCAGGTGTCATTGTTCCCTCTCTGACCTTGCCTCCACAGACAGCGTCACAACCCAGTGACTAGGTTGCCCCACCCTGGTGAACACCTAGGGCTCTGCCATAAGAGGCACCACCTGACCAAATATGACTCAAACAGAACAGCTCAAAGCCCCAGAGCCAATACTTTTAAGCGACCAAGAGATAGCCAACCTATCAGATGCACAGTTCAAAACACTGGTGATCAGGATGCTCACAGAACTAGTTAATTTTGGTTGCAAATTTGATGAACAAACGAAGGCGTTGATAAGTGAAGTGAAGGTAAATGCACAGGGAACCAATAGTGATGGGAAGAAAACTGGGACTCAAAACAATGGAGTGGACTAGAAGGAAGAAAGAAACATCCCATCAGAAAAAAATGAAGAAACAAGACTTCAAAAAAATGAGGAGAGGCTTAGGAACCTCCAGGACATGTTTAAACATTCCAACATCTGAATTATAGGGGTACCAAAAGGGGAAGAGGAAGAGCAACAAGTGGAAAACTTATTTGAATGAATAATAAAGGAGAACTTCCCCAATCTAGCAAAGGAAATAGACTTCCAGGAAGTCCAGGAAGCACAGAGAGTCCCAAAGAAGTTAGACCCAAGGAGGAACACGCCAAGGCACATCATAATTTCATTAACCAAGATTAAAATGAAGGAGAGAATTCTACAAGCAGCAAGAGATAAGGGGACAGTTACCTATAAAGGAGTTCCCATCAGACTGTCAGCTGATCTCTCAAAAGAGACCTTACAGGCAAGAAGGGGCTGGAAAGAAGTGTTCCAAGTCATGAAAAGCAAGGACCTACATCCAAGATTGCTCTATCCAGCAAAGCTTTCATTTAGAATGGAAGGGCAGATAAAGTGCTTCTCAGATAAGGTCAAGTTCAAGGAGTTCATCATCACCAACCCCTTACTATATGAAATGTTAAAGGGACTTATCTAAGAAAAAGAAGATAAAAATATAAAGAGTGAAAGGACAGCAAATTCACAGTTATTAACATCCTGGAGACCCAAGGAGTCTCCAGGATGTTAAGGAGAAAGGACAGCAAATTCAGTTATTAACATCCATACCTAAAACAAAAGCAGACTAAGCGGTCACCTAAAACAGGAGCAGAGCCACAGAAATGGAGGTCACATGGAGGTTAGCAACAGGGGAGTGGGAGGAGAGGGTGGGGAGAAGGTACAGAGAATAACTAGCATAGACGGTGGGGAGAAAATAGGGAGGAGGCAAGAGTAGTGTGGGAAATGTAGAAGCTAAAGAACTTATGACACATGGACATGAACTAAAGAGGGGGAGTGTGGGTGGGAGGGGGTGTGCAGGGTGGAGGGATATGAAATGGGGAAATGGGACAAATGTAATGGCATAATCAATAAAATATATATTTTTAAAAATGTTTATGAGCCCTGGCCAGTGTAGCTCAGTGGATTGAGTGCTGGCCTGTGAACCAAAGGGTTGCAGGTTTGATTCACAGTCAGGGCATATGCCGGGGTTGTAGGCCAGGTCCCCAATAGGGGGCACATGAGTGGCAACCGCACACTAATGCTTTTCTCCCTCTGTTTCTCCTTCCCTTGCCCTCTCTCTAAAGTGAAATAAATAAAATATTTTTAAAAATTAAAAAAAAATTGTTTGAGCCAGTTTCTGTCTTTGAGGAATTGAAAGTCTTTTGGGGCCATATAATGATTGTCGTGAGAACTTATTAATGCTATTAGAGGAACCGTGTTGAAATTAGAAGGCAGGAAAACAAACTGTCTGAGGGATTTGGGCCCGTGGAAGAGTCAGGAGTGGGGATGTTGCAGGGAGATGAGTCAAGAATGGTGGGACATAAGAGATTACATTTGAAAGAGTCTTGAAGGAAGTTCAGCCACTGACCAAAGAAAAGAAATGTATAAAACAGAGGGAACAAAGCATGTGTAAAGGTTCAAGCATATGAGAAAGAAGTCACTCAATATGTCCAGAATACAGGTTGCACAAGAAAAAGAGGGGGAAGATGAGGCTAGAAGACTGAAGAAGGGACATAAGTCTATAAGATCCATGTACAAAATACTGTGTAGTTCTGTGTTTGAATTGAAGAATTTTAAACAGGGCAATAACATAGTCAGATTTACACTTTAGAAAGGTCATTCTTTTTTTTTTCTAGAAAGTTCACTTTTATACCAGTGTAGATGATGAATTAGACATGGTAAGTATGGAGAAAGGAGATTTATCTAGACAAACAATGATCAAGATCTGAAGTAAAGTAGTGGTGTGGAAGCTGAGAAAAGAGGACACAATGGCATAGGCTCAAGGAGGAGAAGACTGGAAATAGATGAGGTAATATGAGGACTAAAGTAGGATTTGTCAATTTGGTGGCTTTAGAAAAAAGTGACATCATGTAATAGCAGAGACTGAAACCAGATTTCAATGTGAGAAATGAGGAAGTAGAGACAGGTTAGATAAATATTTATGGACATATAGAATGAAGAGTAAAAACTAGGATGATGATTCTAGGTAAAAATGAGTGAAATTGACTTTGTGTTAGTTTGATTTGTTTTTTAGTAGATGAGACTTCAGGGTTTATATTCACTCAGAGAAAAATATTAATGAAAACACAGAGGTTGACTTTACAGGAGAAATACAAGAGATAGTTGCTGGAGAATGACCTCAAGGAGGTGGATGGAATGAAGCCAAAGAGGGGAATGGTGCAGATACCTCTCACTCTTGGGTTGTGGTAATTATGAGGTCATCTTGAAATCAAATAGCACTAGGTTCAAGTCCCAAATCTGTCATTTGCTATCTGGGTGAACTTGACAAGCACTTAACCACTTGAAGACTCAATTTTCTCAGTTATAACTTGAGGATAACTAAACCGTTTTCACAGTGTAGTTGTAAAGATTACTGAGACAGTGAGTGCATAAAATGGTAGCTGTTATTACAGAGAATAGAATGGGGCAAGCTAGAGATAAGTTTGGCCATAAAGAATTGAGAATGGAAGGCATTTGCACCTAAGTCCTCTAAATTTCTCTCAATAAAGGTCAGTTTCTGAAAGTGCAAAAAAAATGGGGGTGGGAAAGTAAGGAGCTAAAAAAAGTGTTAAAATGCTTAGAACCTGCTCAGATAAGGGAGAGAAGACATGCTGAGGCATAAGATTATTGAATAACATCAAGGGATCTGATTTTTCTTCTGTCCCTTAGTCTCTTACCCTGAAATCCATCTTGCACAGTGACACATGATTAATATTCCCAAAATGACACATTTGTCATGTCACTTTTATATATGTTTTTTGAATGAAGCTCATGCTTCTGTGTTTGGCATTTTAGGCTATCTGCCTTCAGACATCTTTCTAATGTACCAGCTTCTCAAATTTACAAATAAGATGAACTCTTTACTCTTTTCCTTATATATTTCCTGTTTTCTTAATTTTGCATCTTCGTTTATACTATTCCCTATACCCACAGCCTGAGGCTCATTCCAGAAGTTTTTACATTGCAGGCTTCAGGGTTCTAATTTGGACACTGCCACTGAGCAGTTGTTGACTTTGGGCAAGGTGCTTTGCTTCTCTGTGCCTCAGTTTTCTTACATATAAGTAGAGATAAAATAATACAGATTGTGTAGGATTATTGACATTTTTTCACTAACAAATATAAAAAAAGCAATAGTAGGGCACCCAAACATAATGGAAATTCAGTAAGTGATTCACTAAATATTTACAGAATATCTGTTATATAGTAGGTGTTGTGTTATATAGTAGGTGTCTTGTAGATACAGAGGTAAACAATGTACTTGGAAATCCACAGATTTAGTGAAGAAGAAATGTTTAATTAAATTTAGGGGTGTCAAGGATAACCTCGTGGAGAGGTTGTTATTGAAAATGAATCTTTAAGAATTTATAGATGTTGTCAGACAGTTAAGATATGTATGTGGAATGTGCTAACATTTCGAAGAGCTTCTGAAAATATGAGGAAGCAGTAAAAAAAAAACAACTCACCCATTTGCTGAGTAACACAAAAAGATCATGAATTGGTTGGAATTTTTATTGTAAGCAACAGAGGTCTAATCTACAGCAGAAAGGATGTTTACTAAAAGGGCATTGGGTGTCTTTGGATGCATAATGGAAATGGTTAGAGCAGGGCAGGAACTGGTAGGAGATGCAACCAAATAAGTGGTCAGGGGCTGGGTCATGAAGGGCTTTATAGGACATGAGGCATTTATACATTATCTTGGTGATACAGAGCTGTCACAGTATTTTTACAAAGGTAATGACCACATCATTTGTGTGTTATATATATGTAGTTTTAGCTGCTGTGTGAAGAATTGGGAGGTGGTGGGCTAGACTAGAACATGGAGACCATTGAGTCAAGGCCAGATATGATAGTTGGTGAATTAAGGTAGGGAGAGAAAGACTAGAGACAAAAGGATGGATTTGAGACATATTTTGGGGTTCAAGTCAATAGGACCTGGTGACTTGACTGGATTGGAGGGTAATAAAGGAGAACAATTAAGGATGATTTACAAGTTTCTGACTTGGGAGTCTAGGAGGATAGTGGTGTAGTTCATTAAAACTGGGAATAGAGAAGAAAGTGTGAGCAGGTTTGAGGTGAAGTAAATAATAAGATCTGTTTTGTTGATATTAAATTTGAAGAGCCCAAGAAATTGCTGTATGAAGATTTTCATCAGGCTAATGGATATACAAGTATCAAGTTTCAGGTAAGGCTCTATGGAAGTAAATTCAGAGACATTTTAATATTGGTAGTACTTGAAACCAAGATGGGGAAGAAGCAACAAGAAGTTAAGTTCAGGAAAACCCAACATTTAAGGGACAGGTAGATAAGAAGACTCTAAAAGATAGATATCAAAACATCATTTGAGAAAAAGAGACTCAAGAGAGAATATCATCACAAAAATCAAGATGGGGGAGAATTTGAAAGTTGTATTAGTTCACATTGTCAAATTCTGTGCAGTTTCAGGTGAATTAGAACTGAAACGTGTCCATTGACTTGACAGGAGGTTATAAGGAAACTTACTGCATGGGAAACTTAGGGACAGGAGCCAGACTTTAATAGATTGAGGAGGGAATAAAAAGAGGGAGGGAGTGGAGAGACTAATTGTAAACAATTCATTCTACAAGAAGAACAAACAACAAAGCTATAAGATATATGAGGCAAAAACTGATAGAACTGAAAGAGGAATTAGATAAATCCACAATTATAATGGGAGACTTTATCAGCCTTCCTTCAACAAATAATTTGGCATTTAAAAAGTACTAAATATACAGTTACCAAGCAACCCACAGATTTTTTTCTGGGTATTTACTGCAGAGAAACAAAAACTTATATCCACACACAAAAAAGTACTCAATTGTTCATCCAAGCTTCATTTGTAATAACCACCCCCCACAAAAAATGGAAGGAAATGTTCAGATAGGTGAATTGTTAAACAAACTAGCACATTGATAGCATGGAATGTTACATGGTAACAAGAAGAAATAAATTAATGATATATGCAGCAAGTTGGGTGGATCTCAAAAGCATTCCACTCAATAAAACAAGATAGTTTCAAAAGATAATATTGTATTTTTCTACTTATACAACATTCTTGAAATAGCAAAATTATAGAGATGGAAAACGGATTAGTGGTTACCAGAGAATAAGAATTTGGGAGATAGAGGAGGTAGGTATAATTATAAAGGGGTTACAAGAAGGAGATATTTGTAGTGATAGAATAGTTTTGTATCTCTTTTGCTATTGTTGTTGTTTTGTTTGTTTGTTTTTTAATTTTAATTTTATTTTATTGTTCAAGTACAGTTTTCTATCTTTTACTCCTATCCCAGTCCACCGCCCCAGTGCTCCCTACCTCCCTCCCATTTCCACCCCTCCTTAGTTTTTGTCCATGTGTCCTTTATATTTGTTCCTGTGACCCCTTCCGCTTTATCCCTGAAATTCCCTCCCCTCTTCCCTCTGGTTACTGTCAGCCTGTTTTCTATTTCAATGTCTTTGGTTATATTTTGCTTGCTTGTTTGTTTTCTTGTTTAAGTTCCTGTTAAATGTGAGACCATATGGTATTTGTCTTTCACCGCCTGGCATATTTCACTTAGCATAATGCTTTCCAGTTCCATCCATGCTGTTGCAAAGGGTAGGAGCTCCTTTCTTTCTGCTGCATGGAATTCCACTGTGTAAATGTACCACAGTTTTTTGATCCATTCATTTACTGATGGGCACCTAGGTTGCTTCCAACATTTGGCTATTTTCAATTGTGCTGCTATGAACATTAAGGTGTATAGGTTCTTTTGGATTAGTACTTCTGGGTTCTTAGGGTATAATCCTAGCAGTGGAATTGCCAGGACAAAAGGCACATCCATTTTTAGTTTTCTGAGAAAAATCCATACTGTTTTCCATAGTGGTTGCATCAGTCTGCAATCCCACAAAAAGTGTACTAGGGTCCCCTTTTCTCTACATCTGCTCCAATACTTGTTTGTTGCTTTGTTTATGATGGCCACTCTGACCAGTGTGAAGTGGTATCTCATTGTAGTTTTAATTTGCACCTCTGTGACACCTAGCGATATTGACCATCTTTTCATGTGTTTCTGCATCCTCTGTATGTCCTCTGGAGAAGCGTCTGTTCAAGTCCTTTGTCCATTTTTAAATTTGATTGCTTGTCTTCTTAGAGTGGATTCATGTAAGTCCTTTATATATTTTGGAGATTAAATCCTTGTCTGAGGTATCAATGGCAAATATGTTTCCCCATACAGTTGGTTCTCTTTTTATTTTAACACTGTTTTCTTTGGCCATGCAGAAGCCTTTTTTTGATAAGATGCTATTTGTTTATTTTTTCCTTTAGCCCCTTGGTCTAGGGGACATACCAGTAAAAATGTTGCTGCATGAAATATCTGGGATTTTCCTACCTATGTTCTCCTCTATGACTTTAATGGTGTTACAGCTTATATTTAAGAGTTTATCCATCTTGAATTTATTTTTGTGTATGGGTGTAAGTTGGTGCTGGAGATTCATTTTTTTTCACATAGCTGTCTAGTTCTCCCAACACCATTTGTTGAAGAGGCTATCTTTATTCCATTTTATGTTTTGCCCCCTTTATTGAATATTAACCGACCGTAGAGACTTGGTTTTATTTCTGGTTCTCTATTCTGTTTCACTGGTCCATGTGTCTGTTTTTTATGCCAGTACCAGGCTGTTTTGATTACAGTGGCCTT
>PVKM010040766.1:0-13353 GCA_004027735.1 Carollia perspicillata
AATGTAGACAATTCTGAATAAATTTTTAGTTTTTTAATTCAATAGCGGTGGTTAGCTAAATCTTTTGAAGAGTTCTTATTATCTTTAAAAATGCTGGTAGACTATCATCTTAACAAATATGGACCACATTCTTTTACATGTTAAATTAAATTATCTTCTGAGTTCAGAATTCCTATATTTGATAGTAGTTCATTGATTCTCTTCTAGGCATCAGAAACTGCACTGTGAACATGCATATAGAGATGAGCTAAACACCTTACTTGCCCTTAGGAAAACTTGTAAGCCATTATAATAGATTGTGATAAGTGTTGCAACAAAGAAAAATGAGTTTAGTTGGAAGCTGGAGCTGGCATTTTGTTTTAGGGAGTGGGGTGCCTGAAGAAGGCATGGAAGAGAGGGCTCCAGAGTGGACATAGGCTTTAAATTATGACATAGTCTTTGCTTGACTATGTCATAGCTTAAATGTAAGGTTTATCTATCAGTACTCTGTGGTTAATAGCAATAGCTCACACTGAGAAATGCTTTTCATTTGTTTTCTTTGAAGTTCTGATTTTGGTGAATAAAGCCAGCTGGCATATCTCAGTTTAGCTGCAATTTTACCAAAGATTTCCATGGTACATCTGATATTTGTTGACCTTTACTAGAAAAAAAGTAATAGTTTGCCACTCTGTATGTATGGTCAGGTGTGATGAGGTGAGTTGTGGCAAATGCATGGGTGACATGTTGACGTATATTGGATGTGATTCTAGAAGAGGGGAAACAGTTTCCAAACACACACATTGTGATGTGGTACTTTCTTTCTCAGCTGTATAAAACCTCCCCAAAGGTCATGCTCTATTCTAAAAAATGGAAACAAGCAACGAATTTATTTTTTAAATGTGTTTCGCTTATATTTACTTTCAGAGAGTTTTAGCAATGGAAATACTTTACCTTTCTGACTTTAGAAGGACAGGTAGGAAAATACAGTTGTGAGTGTGGAAAACACAGAGTTTATTCTTATTTCTTATTTATTCATTATTGTATTATTTATTTGTATGACAATTGCAAACCTAGTTTTGCTTACCCCTAAGGATAAGAAGAAGGGGTAAAAAAGCCACTAAGCCTTTAATTTTTGAAAGGTTGTAAATATAACAAGAAAAGGGAAAATAACACCCGTTACATTTTCAGTTAGTTCCTGTTTTTTAAAAAAATAATTAACGTTAAAATCTAGCATGCTATGTTGTGTTGATTATTACTTGATTTATGAATGATAAATTTCCAGTGAGAACACATGCAAAGTGGTCTCATTGTGCCATTTCTCAAGATTGTCCAATTGAAGCAAAGCAGTGTTATTAATTATAAAACTATGAGGTCATATTCCACAATAGGGACACCCCTCCACAACATTCTGAAATGTTTCCATTCCAGTCTCTAGAAGCATGGCCTTCTGCTTAATACAGATGGTGGTTTCTATATACTGAGGACTGCCAAAGACCCACTTATCTCTGTCACAAAAAATGGGCATTTCTTAGATTCAAACAATGGAAAGACATCCTGTATTCATGGATTGGAATACTACATATTGTTAAAATGTCAATACTTCCAAAGGTCATCTATAGATTTAATGTAATCCCTATCAAGATTCTTAAGGTATTTTTTATAGAATTAGAAAAAAAGCACGCCTAAAATTATATGGAACTAGCCATATAATTTTAGCAAACTAGCCCAGGAGCTACTGAGAAAGAGCAAAGCAGGAGACTTAACACTTCCTGATTTCAGGTTGCACTATGAAGGTGTAGTTATCAAAACAGACAGATAGATAGGTAGAACAGAATCAAGAGTCCAGAAACAAACTCAAGCATATATGGTCAACTAATATGTGACAAGGGAGTTGGGAACAGCCACTGGAGAAAAGACAGGCTCTTCAATAAACGGTGCTGGGGTAAGAGGACCGGCACACACAAAGAAAAAACAAAACAGCTGGATCCATATCTTATGACGCTCAAAAAATCAACTTAAGATGAATTAAAGATTTAAATGTAAGACCTGAAACCACGAAACTCCTATAAGAAAACAGTAACAAAACTCTTTGACATTTGACATGGGTGTTGGTAATGAATTTTTGGATATAACCCCTAAAGCACAAGAAACAAAATAAAAAATAAATGAGGAGAACTACATCAGAATAAAAAACTTCTGCATGGCAAAAGAAACTATGAACAAAGTGAAAAGAAAACTGATGAAATGGGGAAAATATTTGCAAACCATGTATCTCATAAGAGATTAATATCTGAAACATAAAAACTCAAAGTTCAATAGTAACAACAAACAAACAAACACAAATAACACAATTAAAAATGTGTAAAGGACCTAAGTAGACATTTCTCCAAAGAAGATACATTAAAGGCTGATAGGCACACAAAAAAATGCTGAACATAACTAGTCAATAGAAATGCAAGTTAAAAACTATGGTGGGATATTACGTCTCAGCTGTTAGAAAGGCCATCACCTAAAAAGACAAGAGAGAACAAATGCTGACATGGACCTGGAAGAAAGGGAACCCTTGGGCACTGTTGGTGGGATTATAAATCGGTGCAGTCACTACAGAAAACAGCATGGAGATTCCTAAAAAAATTAAAAATAGAACAACCGCGTGACCCAGTAATTTTACTTTTGGGTATATATTACTTCTGGGTACATATCCAAAGGAAACAAAAACACTTAATCAAAAAGATCTCTGTACCCCCATGCTCATAGCAGCAATATTTATAATAACAAGGACATGGAAACAGCCTAATGGCCATCGATGAATGAGTTGATAAGCAAGTTATAACATTTATGGATAAAATAGAATATTATTCAACCATAAAAGTTGAGCAGATCTACCATTTGTTACAGCAGGGATGGACCTGGAAGGCATACGCTAAGTGAAATAAGTCAAAAAGACAAATGCTGCATGATCTCATTTATGTGGGGTATCTAAAAACAAAAACTAAACAAAAAGTTCAGACTCATAGAGAGATAGAGATCAGGCTCGCAGTTACCTGAGGTGAAGGATGGGGGTGGGGAAGAGTCAGAAGAAGGTCAAAAGGTACACTCTTCCCGTTCTAAGATAAAAGGGTACTAATAGTTCCAATCACAAGGAGAATTTTTTCTGTTTTCTTTTCTTTTTATTGTATCTGTATGAGCAGATGGGTGTTAGCCGAACCTATTGCAATCATTTCACAATATATCTAAATTAAATCATCATGCTGTATGCCTTGAACTTATACAGTGGTGTATGCCAAAAAATAAAACTGAGAAAAAATTAGCATTTCTCACATCTGATTTAGGCTGTCATTTAAAATAGTAGAGTGGTATATTAAAGAATGTATTGTGTCTTCATTAAAATGCAATTGCAACAGTGATTTCTTCTTCCTCTCTTATTAAGCTACAAAAAAGTAGACTTTTAGATAGTGCAAATGGAAAATATAAGGAATTGATGACAATATTACATCAGGCAAAAAGAATCAGCAAGCAAAACAACAACTCAAAACTTTAAAATTTGTATGTACAGTCCTAGGGCTTTTAGGTAATAACTTACATTCTAAATCTTTTGTTTGTGAAACTTTAGTGGCCACAGTGGTGACCTCAGCTACATGTGGGAGAGGACATAACTTTCCATCATACAGGTCATTTTCTAGTTTAAAGTTTTTATGTAAATAAATGAGAATAACAACACTTTCACCACATCAACAATGTACTTTAAATAGCAGGTATGTCATGTGAACACCCAGTGAATGGTGTAGTAAATAAAACCATAGTCATTATTCTATTCACGGCGTATTTGTGGACACTGGGGCTTGGCTGATAATTTTCAGGAGATAGCACTCATATTCTGCCCGAGACTTGGGTTTTCCTCCCCATGCCACACAGCAGGACTCTGGCACCATAAGAAATCTGGATGTCAAAAGCTTAAGGTAAATTGCCTAGAGTCACAAAGTAAATGAGTATAGATTGAAGTCTAAGATATTTAATTTCTTTATCTAAACGTGATATGTTGTACTACGTTCTTACAAATTCTTTGTCTTACAATTCTGCAATTCTGGAATGTCAGAAGGAGGCAAAAGTGTTTCCCTTTCTGCAGTGAACACCCGGGATCTCTCACCTAACGCTTCACTGGGCTAGGTCATAATTAGAATGCAGGATTTCTCTTTTGTGTGAGGAATTGCCTCATACGGATACAGGGGGAAAAAAAAACCTCAGTAGCCTCTAAGCTTCTGAAGAAAGGGAAGGAAGGACGGGAAGTCTGAAGCTTTCACTTTTCATCTACTGAATGAGACAATTCATCTATAACTTTGAAAATCATCAAAATGTGATTGATCCTCCCAGTGCTGATGGTTAAAGCCTTATTTGTTGAACATTTTTCTTTGATTAAACATTTGTTATTTTGTTCTTTTTATGTAACCCAGAGCCATTGGTTAGGTACAAACAGAGCTTATGCCTAGAAGGGTATACTAGCCGTCTCTTTAAATTTGGGTCACAAATATGTTTTGTTTGCCTTATTTCCATAGAGAAAGGTGAAGTTCAATCCCCATTTGGAATAGTGGACACAGTGATGGGGACAGCCCACAGCCGGCGCTCAGTGCTGGTTGCCCTGGTAACAACGTCTCAAACCTTATACTAATACTTGGTGTTCTTAAGTCTAACAGCTGGTTGTCTACAGAAAAATTTAAACAAGGACTTGAAACACAAATGGAAATACCACAAAATGAAAGTGGTTACTTAGGAGGAATACCAAGAAATAACCAAGCTAATGCAGGAAATCAGATGCCACTTGCAAAAGACGGCAAGAAATAAATATATCAGAGATTTTAAAAGATAATGTTGTCCCTAAAAAACAAATAAAAAATTGAGTTTAAGTTTTTTGTTATTTTTATAAGCAAATTGACCAACATGTTGGTAAGATAAAAGATAAAAGTTAAATTTTGAAGAATTTAGAATTTTTGGAGTCTCTGCAAATCCTAACAGAAGTGGCAATCTGATTACCAGTTCAGTGAAATCCTTCGCAAATTTATGGTTAGATGTTTGAAGATTGGAAAATGCTCCAGCCTTCCCCTAGGAGTGGTGTACTAATAACTTTTAATTTTTTATTTCTGTTCTTTGAATTAAACATGTTATCACTATACTTGGAAAATTTGAGGCTATTTTTTATTTTTGATGTTTGTTTTTACTTCATGGACTCACTGAATACATTGTCCTTCCTGGAGAACCGTTTTCTAGCGGAAGAGTAGGGAATGATACGGTGAAGCACAGCCCTTTGAACTGAGCTCTGAGAAGGCTGAGGATGACCAGGAGTGATGATGACTTTCTGCACATTGCTAGTATCAGATCTGAGGGTAAACGTTGAGTTAAGGAGTCATGAGTGGCCGGGAGAGTACACTATAGGTATAAACTACTCTTCAAGAAGCTTTCCAATGAAAGAGAGAATGAGCATAGTTAGAGATTTTATTTTTAATAAGAGAATTTTGTTAGGGAAAAATTGCTGAGGGGAAATAAATACATCAGCTCTTTCTAACTAAACTCTCACTAGTCAAATTCAGAAACCAATTTGTACAAGTGGTGGGGCAAACTTTTACAAAGGAAAGGAACAATAATTGGAGGTGGAAGAATTTGTGGAGAGAGTCAAGGAATAGAAGGACCTCTTCAAAGCTAGATATGCAAAGCTATGTTTATAAAATATAGCCATTCATTCATTCATTCATTCACCTATTATATGCCAGATACAGCTCTTGATGTTGGAGATACAGTCATACACAAAACAAAACAAAAAAATATCTGCCCTCGTGGTGTTCATATTTCAGGGAGGGGATAGGCAATAAACATAAATAAAATAGATAGCATGTCAGACAATGAGAAATGTTATAAACAGAGAACAATAAAGTGATGAAGTAGACAAGGGGGCAGTAGAGGGCAGTGTCAGGGAGGCCTCAGAAGTAAGGTGGCATATTTCTGCCAAGACCTGAAGGAGAAGAGGGAAGTGGGCCGTGTGTCTCTTGGGGAAGAGCCTTCTAGACAGAGAAGAACTGGTGTTGGGCCCTCAGTTCGAGGATGCCTGGTGTGTAGGAATAACAGCAAGGAGACCAGCCTAGCTGGAGAGGAGCGAGCAAGCGGTGAGGGGTTGGGTCAGCTCATATCAAACAGAAGGGGCTCAGACTTTCATGCTGGGTGATATGCACAGTCAGTGGGCAGTTTTTAGTGAGTAACTGACAGGCTTACAGGGACTGCTGTGTTGGGAGTAAAGTGGGTTAGGAGGATGCTGGGATGGAGGGGCAAAGATGGAAGGCATGCATTGGAGCAGAGCCATGCAGATGGTGAGAGGAGGTTGGTTTCTATAAACACTTTGAAGATAGAGCTGATTGGATTTGAAGTTAGGGAGTTAGGAGCAAAAGAAAGGAAGCCAGGATGGCTGCAAGGTTTTTGGCCCGACAGCTGCCATCACAGACTTACCATTTACTGAGATGGGGAAGACTGCTGTGAAAAAGAAATAGAATAGCCTTTGTAAGTTTTTTGAAACCTGCCTATGTGGGTTTTCACAAAACACACGTATCTACTGGGACCTTTTTGACATTCCAATTTGAAATTGAATTGTTGAAGTTTCACAGTTTTATACTGAGCAGGAGCCTTGCACACGTCATTGCTTACAAGCACTTAATACAGAGCAGGGGACATAGTAAAAACTCAATAAATGTTAGCTGGGTTAGAACTTTTTGCAATGCCAGGCTGTGTTAACAATGTTGATGCTGTTCACAGCATCTTGTCTGTTCGACTAGATGGAAACAAACAATAAAAGGGGGTAATATATTGATATTATTTCTGCAATGCAAAAGTAAAGCAGAATAATGACAAATAGTCTCCGGGGAATTGGTAATTATTTTTTATTAGCTGCAATAAAAATAGCTTGCTAAAAACAAAAAACAAAACCTTTTTAAGGTGATTTCCTTTATTCTATAGATGAAAAGCCATAAGCCCACAGATGTTAAATTGATGGAATAAAATACATGCTAATTGATGGAAAAGTTATAACTGGAACCCAGAAATCAGCCTTCCAGTCCTCAGCCCCTTGGACCACAATATTTTTCTTTTGTTGTGAATGCAAAGACCGTCTGTGCAGAGGTTCTATGTGTTTTTAAGCAGCTGATTTTATACTTATCAGAGCTATAAAGGTTTTTTTTACATGTCATGATTGTGCCTTTATTTGATGAATGGACAGAAAATAAATAGAAGTCAACAGTGCGAGCAGAGCTGTCATCTTCTACCCAAAGTAAAAAAAGAGTCAGAGCAGCTTCCCACCCACAGAGCAGAGATCTAGAAATGTGTGAGTAATTCAAGTCACCTGGTTCCATGGGCTCTGCAGGTGTCTGTAACACACGCTCTTTAGTGGTAAATGGTTTCCTGGTGTTTCATTTAGTCCTAGTGTCACTGCATAAAGAAGGAAATCCCAGACATCAAAGTAAGAAAGATTAAAGGATCCCAGCACTTGAGAAATAAGACATTGTCAGCTCTACCTTTTGCTCTCTTGCAGGGCTCCTCCTTACCCAACCTCAAGCTAAGTGACCAGGGCAGTGCACGCGGATCTGGTGGGCAGATGTTGGAATTTGTGTTGGCTGTATTACAAGTTGCCATCCATACACATCTACACACATGGATGGGGGCAAAGAAAGTGGTTTGGGGTTGATGCTAAAACACTGGCGTCTACTCGTGCAGAGATGCAGAGAGGAGGGGGTGCCCTAAGCAGTGCTGTTAAGGTCTTTAGTACCGTCGGATTGGGGTGCTGGTGTGACATCCACCTTGGGTGAGGACTACCCTACGTAATAGAGCTCTGTGCATAACGCCCATCATACAGGTTGCTTCACAGCTGTATGTGTAGAAGTGCCTTAAGTAATACTAACAGAAACCCTCTGACCTTTGGTTGTTAAGTGAACCTATTAATTCAACATTTAATGACTGCTTTATGCCAGGCACTGTGTGTCAGGCTCACACACGTGATTGTCCTGGCGTTTGGGAATAAAAGTTACCCAGTTTGGCAGTTTCCTCAGACACGCTGGGAGAGATGACGAGCTCGGATAGTGAAGTAGAAGGGCCGACCTGCAGCAATGAGTAAGATATTAATGTACACGGCAGTGATGAAGCTGCCAAAGTGCTTTCACTCCGCGTTTGCATTTTGATGTTGATCAAGCCAATCAACCTGTGGGGTGGAGAAAGCAGACACTTCCTATAAGCCTGCTTGGTGTAAATACATACAATATCCCTGACTGAATGAGCCAAACCTGTAGTTAGAAAATAGGGTAATAATGAGCTCATCACAGCACAATGGCTCTCAAAATGCAGTCTCCAGACCAGCAACATCGGCATGACTTGGGAACTTACAAGACATGCGGCATCTCAGGCCCTGCTCCAGACTTAACTGAATCAGAAACTCTATGGCTAGAGCCCTGCAATCTGGTTTCACTTGTCCTCCAAGTGACACGGATACAGACTGGCGTTTGAGAACGGCTGGTCTGGTAAAGAACTCAGAGACAGAAAACCTGTGTTGTGGCTCCAGCACGTACTGACCCTAGGTCACCTCAGAGTTGCTGAGCAGACGTCCTCACCTGTAGAGCTGAAGTTAACAATGCCCACACATTTTGGAGTGATGGAAGTGTTTTGGACTAGACAGAGGTAGTGGTGGTACAACATTGTAAAGGTACTAAGTGCCACTGAATTACTCACTTTAAAATGGTTAGTTTTATGTCATGTGAATTTGACATCGATAAATTGGAAAAAAAAAAAAAAAAAAACACCCTGCCTAAATAGCCTCCCTAATGGGATGAGAGAATGTGTGTGAAGGCTCTTTGCCAACCTGAAGGTGCTCTACAGGGGTGAGATTATGAGCAGGCTATTCAGAGAATAAGTACCCTTAGCTACTTCTATTTTTCCTGCAAAAAAGAAAGCGCTCTGTCATTTCAATTAGACGGATACTTAGTGAGTGCTGTGAAACAGTGTGGCATTCTAAAGGAAACGTGTTATCTTTAGTGTATCTTTCAAACAGATGTGATGGGGTGAATTTGGGGTGGGATGAGGGGAATGCCAGCTGCAGCTGACTGGTTAGTATCAAGAGATACAATCCCACACCTCCAGGTCATACCTGCACCCCCGATAGTTCATGCCCCACCCAGAAAAATTGAGAGACTCCATGTACTTGGAGATTTTTCACCCAGTTTAATATCAGTTCTCTTTCCTCTGGTTTGTCCGTTCCAAGGTAATGGAGTTCCTGTGGGCTCCTTGAAGACATGGGTTGATAGTATCATCACCACCTGGGTTGTGACTACCGACAAAAGCAACGGCTTATTTTTGCCCTACATTGCTTGAGGGATCTTGTCTTATTCACCTTTACCAACCCTAAGATGCCCACATTACTAGCCCTTCAGTAAATACTCAATGGATGGCAATGGCTCAGAACAGGTGTTTTTCTGTGGGCTCCTGGGGTAATTTTCACTTAAGAGACTTGGAGATCAGAGGCTGGAGCACTACTTCATAAATCCAATGAACTCCTGACTACCGCCGTGTAGCAGAATGTAACTTACCCAGTGTGTACAAGCTCAGACGTTTACTCACACTATCAGAGGTCTTGTCAGCCCAGCATAACCCTATCTGAGCTTGCCTTTTCTGCCTCTTCCAGGTGAGGATGGGATCAGGAGAGATTCTTATTTCCTGTTGTCAGGACGTTGCCTGTGCTCTGTGTGGAGAACCAAGCGATTTTAGATTATGTCTGGAGCTGGCTGCTCCTGAAAGATTAGTTTTAGAGTTCTGCCTATGATGCAGGAATTCTTTAGCCTTCCTTTAAGATTTCAAACATGCACAAAGGGAGAGTGCAGTCTGGGTTAACGCCCCCGTGACCAGCCTGTCGCTGCAACAATTTTTAACTTGTGGCTAGTGTCGTTTCATCCCCATTCCCCAGCTCATCTCCACTTTCTGAAGAGCATTTCAATTAAATCCTACACATCGTCCACAAATATTTCATCCACAAATATTTCAGTTGTTTAAGAGACCTGAACTTTAAAAATGTAATTGCCTATACTATTATCAAAAGTAGGAGTTAACAGTAGTACCTGGATATCATTAAATATCCAGTAAATAAAATCCTTGAATGCTTACAAATTTGGAAATTGTTTGGGAAAAACGATTACAATTAAATTTCGAGATTTGTAATAAACGTCAGTGGTTGGTCGCTAGGGGTCCGTAAAGCGACAGGTCGATTCAGCGCCTAGGCAAAGTGTAAAATCATTTTGTAAAAAGTACATCTGCAAAATAGCTGTTGTTTCCAGGAGCCTGTTTTTTCAGAATCTCAGGGAAATGGGTCTAGTTTGTAGAGAAGTTCTAACAACTGTGGCATCTGTTAGCTGGAGGAGAATTTTTGGCTGGTGAGATGGTGAATTCAAGGATCCGCAGCTGGACTGAGGTTATGAGGAGAGTTGCTGAACTCTAGTGAGAAATGTGGAAAGCTCATCCTCACCACACCCAGGTTATGCACCCAAATTCCCAGACAGCTTTTGTATTATTTCCGGCAGTCTGTCCTCAATGAAAACCATACCACTCTATCACTGGAAACACATTTTCCCTTTGATTGGATATTAGTTGAAGACTCAGCAGTGAACCAGACAGACAGCGGGACATGGGTGTGTGTTATAACCCCACCTCTGTACACTCAAACGCTAGGTAAACAATGGAAAGGTTCCCCCGCAGAGGTTACCAGGACCCAACGCTGGATGTCACAAAGTTCTCCCTACAGCTCTCCAAACATATGTTGGCAGTTGTGACAGGCACTTAATTTGTCAGTACTTAAGATGTTCACTACTTTGAAGACAAATAACTTTAATATAGTTTCAGCTAAATATTAATGTTAATTATTATGTAGCCAGTAACTGGTTGATTAATGCTCTAACTGATTTCCTTCTACAAAACTGTGTTTCAGAGACCTGTGATTTATTTTCGGAAGGTTTGCAGAAAGCAAAACTGGACTTTTTAGCCAATTTGCTGTTATTTATCAGTATTTCTATATAAGAAAGCCATTATAATATGTCTTGGAACCATCATTTCTAAGTTGTAAACAGCTTTCAATATACCATCTATAAAAGTTCAGCTCCAATTCTTTAGTCTATGGAATGAGCAGCCTTATTTCAAGAGCTCATGCATGGCTTTTCCAAACCATCCTGCTTAAACCCCCAGGAGAATCAGGTCTGTGTGAATTAGAGTGTGCTCAAGCACGGGAGATGAAAAGCAGCCCAGGACCAGATCCTGATGCTTTTGATCTACCCTCGCTAAAGAGCCTGGCCCTGGCCCGTGCTGGGTTTTGTAATAAAGCTCACTTCATCTAAGGTTAACGTGGAGACAGCTTGACTTGCTTGTGTGTGTAAAGCTCTGCTGATCACATTTAAACCCAGGAAATGTTACAGTCAGGCTGTAATCCGTCCTGTCCAATACCTGCTGTGCCCAGGTCAGGCTATACTTTTCCTCTTCCTATAAGGAAATCCAATCGATCTATTCTCTAGACTCTGCAGCCAAACTGCCCAGAACACTTACAGAGACACAACCTTTTCAAACAGAAAGTGGCATCCTTGCCTAGACTCAAAACACGTACTAAACATGTAACTTAAAAAATTTAACCTGTGAGGTGGAGTTCCTATTTCTTGCCTCTTTGCCCAGGCCATAGGCTTATACCATCCTTTCATAAATACCAGACACAAACTTAGACTGAGCTGAATAAAGTCCTTTGCAAATCTTAAAATTTTGCAAGTAGGGCCTGAAAAATGTATGTGTCTCTAAATTTCAATGTGTGAGAATAATGACAGAAATTGAATAGGCGTACACAATAACCATAGACATGATTTAAAAGGAACTGGCTCAAAACCAGGAGGCATTTGTCCGCATTTTGTGTGTGTGTTTTTTAACCTGCCTGGGAAGAACCTTGTTAACTCAATTTGTTTAGGATAATAATCATGTTAGACATCAAATAAATGTGTTAGTGGTGGCATTCCATGGGACAACCATTTGGAAAAAGGTACTTTAGTTTTTTATGTCCTGGTTGTTATGTTGCTGTGACTAAGGTGTATCAGGAAATTGAATCCCTTTATTATTCTACCTATGTATGTCCGAGATGATACAGGAAGCCATCACATGTTGCCCATTTCTTCTTGTTTCTTTGCAAAAACACCCCATGGTGGTGGAGGTTAACTAGGAACACTATCAGATACGATCCACCAATGGGAAAAATACTGAGAGGCAGCAGGTGAAGCAGAGTTAGAAAGAAGCATTTTGGATGGAGTGTCACATCGACCCCCCCCGAAGGACCCATTGTTATAGTTCCCACCCACCAGAAGGTTTGAACAATGGAAACAATTAGGAAACAATTAGGAAAGAGGTGTGATACGGAATCACTGCTGTGAACATGACTGGGACAGCATTGCTGCTCTGGCAGAGGCCCACCGACGCCACTCAGAAACCGAAGGGTTTACTTTTCACTTTAGATCAGCGATCTTCAACCCTTTTCATCTCATGGCACACATAAACTAATTACTAAAATTATCTGGCGCATTAAAAGTATGTTATTTTTGGGTGATCTGACAAAAAAAGAGGTATAATTTTGATCTGTGTACACTGGACAGGTCTTGTTGTGTTGGCTATTGCCATTTGTTTTACTTGACAATCTCAGGGAAAGACACCCGTGCCCCTAACTAAATAGTCAGATATTGCTGGTTTTGAAAATTCCTGGGACACACCATCGTGTGGTGGCATACTCCTTGAAAACTGCTGCATTAGATAATTTATATGTGAAAATATCAGCCACAAGAATGTAATGTGAAAGAACTGATGATAGCACTGGAAGCTGTGGATCTGAACTCAACATGAAACATTGCTAGTCAAGCTGCTGGCTGGAAAATTACTCATTCCCCAACCCCCGCTTTCCTTAGACACACACATATGATGCCCTTAGGTATATAGATGCTGGTTATAAACAGTTTATGCAGATCTTATTGCTTAAAATCTATTTCAGAACATCTATAAAATCACCTCTTAATTTTTAAATTCTTTCTTCTTACCACCTTGTGATGGTACTTACGTGTGCTTTTTTGTTGTTGCTTTTTGGTCAATTCAATGGTATAAATTTCCATCCACTGTTTCAACAAAATCACATTCATTAATTCATTACCGGCCAAAATGTGAAATGTTCAATTATTCCAGTCATTATGTGACATTGTGGATACAGATGAAAGATGATTCTGTAATCAAAGAGTTTAATGAAAGCAAAGAATTCAACGGAGCGTGATCCGTACCACCGTGCGGAGGAGCATGCGG
>PVKM010040767.1:0-13353 GCA_004027735.1 Carollia perspicillata
CATCCCTTCTGTGGTTATGGGAAACTTAGATGGGGGAATATATTGCCTTTATAGAAAAGGGAGGAGTCATATCATAGGGAGCACTGGAAGTTTTTAAGTAGAAATAAAAAATAATTCAATATAAAATAGAACAATGTGGATGAGTTCTTTATCCATATCTATTAGAAGCCCCTTTACACATGGACACCAATCTTTCTCCCTTCCTCCCTTTTTTAAGTTTACTTTTTACTGTTATTCAAGTACAGTTGTCTCCATTTCCTCCTACCACTCCCCCCTCTCCAGCCATCCCCACCTCCCACCCTCAGTTACTAATGCATGCCAAAGTTTCATGCTCCTACATGGACATCATGAGAAAAAATATTTTGCACAGTAATTACACAATTTGGCTTCACTGTACTGAAGGGCATCTGTGATTCAAAAGCCACATTAGGTCAATTTTATTAAAATCTGTCTTTCACTAAAGACCTGTTGGGAACATGTTTTTGATAACTGTTTTGCAAAGGGCTTAGGAGGGATTATGGACACTGAGTTGAAGGGGAACAGGATCCTAATGAGGAGAATAAAATTCAGGGACAGGCTATTAAACACCCTGGTGTGTTAAAATCTACCTTATCAAAAACAGCAGTGAAGACATAAAAATGTATATAAAGTAATGTCAGACATAAAAGTGAAAAAAAGTGGTTTCAGATTTCCTCACTTATAAAATTGTATTAATTTCTTTGGTAATTAAGTGTACTTCCCCCATAGGAATAGTACAATACAAGATGATTCCTTTAGTAAAAAAAAAATTTATATGATATGCGTCATTTGAGAAAAATTATTTAAAAAACCATGTTGTCTCATTGGGTAAATGGGATTTTCCAAAGACTTCTGAACCACGATGGAAATGAATTTGGGAAAGTAGAAAAACAACAAAGGGAAAAGCTGTGAGACATAAGAGAGAAGAAAGCTTAATAAAGTAAGTCTCTGAAAGTGAACAGAGAAGTTAAGGTCAAAGAAATGGAAATTCCAGGAAATAAATAGAGAAGGTTGTATTTCCTTAGTCTGAAAATAATCAGAAGAGCCAACTCTGAGCCTTTGACCTCAACAATCACGGGCACTACTTCAGTCTTAGGATGGTTGGCCTGTTGGTCGTTTCCTTTGCAAAAATGCTGCCAGAGCTTGTTTCATATCTTTGTTCCTGAGACTGTAGATGAAGGGGTTCAGCATGGGTGTGATCACAGTGTATATCAATGAGGCTGTTGCACTTGACTGGGAGCTGTGGGTACTGGCAGAGCTGAGATACACTACTAGGACTGTACCATAAAATAAAGAGACAACTGAGAGGTGAGATGCACAGGTGGAAAATGCTTTATACTTCCCCTGAGCTGATGGGATTGCACATATGGAGGATATGATCTTAGAGTAAGAGTAAAGGATCCCAGCAAAAGGACCACCACCCAGCAGGAGAGTTGAAAAATACATCACCATGTTATTAAGAAAGGTGTCAGAACAGGCGAGTTGGATCATCTGATTGAGCTCACAGAAAAAGTGAGGGATTTCCAAGACTGTGAAGGACAGCCTCAATGCCATTAAACTGTGTAGCAAGGAATCCAGGGTAATTGTGATCCAGGACACCAAGACCAGCAGTCCACAGAGCCGGGGGTTCATGATGACCGCGTAGTGCAGTGGGTGACAGATGGCCACATATCTGTCATAGGCCATGACAGTAAGGATGAAGTCATCCAACCCTGGAAAGAGTATGATAAAATACATCTGTGTGATGCAGCCTGCATAAGTGATGGCTTTGCTCTGTGTCTGGATGTTCACCAGCATCTTCGGGATGGTGGTAGAGGTGAAACACATGTCTACAAAGGACAGGTTGCAGAGAAAGAAGTACATGGGCGTGTGGAGGTGGGAGTCTGAGCTGACGGCCAGGATGATGAGCAGGTTTCCCAACACAGTGAGCAGGTACATGGAGAGGAACAGCCCAAATAGGAGGGGCTGCAGTTCTGGTTTCTCTGAAAATCCCAAGAGAAGAAATCCTGAAATTTGTGTACCATTGCCTGGTTCCATACAGTGCAGGTAACTACTAGGAAAAAGGAAAATAATATGATTAATTCACAAAATATTGGAAATGCTACAATTTTTGTCAGTCAAAAATTAATTTTAATATGTTGTGCATTAATATGGTCCCCTTTTAGGAAATCCATGGTGCCACCTGCCATACAAAATTTTGTATTGATCATCTGTTTCCCTAAGGCATCATGTATTGTATAGATTTAATGAGAAGTTTTTCATGTGCTTCAGGAATATGAATTGAAGGCAGACCATATTTCCCACCTTTTTCAGGCCCAGATTGTAGCGTGAAGAACAAAATTTCCTACAAGGCCTGCAAACCAGATGGCATTAAAGCAGAGAACACAAGTAAGAAAGGCAAGGGGATTATTCAAGATTACATGGGAGAGTGTGTGCTCAGTCAAAGATTTTCCCACACAGAGGCCCTGAGGAAGGTGTTTGTTTTCATGTTCAG
This sequence comes from Carollia perspicillata, assembly GCA_004027735.1. Taxonomy (NCBI): domain Eukaryota; kingdom Metazoa; phylum Chordata; class Mammalia; order Chiroptera; family Phyllostomidae; genus Carollia; species Carollia perspicillata. The sequence goes on from PVKM010040767.1 coordinate 2,513, forward strand.
TCTGAGGAAGGGAGCTGGTGTTGGCAGTGAATGAGCATGAGGAAGAGGAGAAGAGGTGTCAGACACATTGGAGTGACACCTTGCTGCTGCTGCTGCTGAACCTCAGAAACAGGGACCTGCTGGTCCACAGTCCTCTTGCCCTTGATTAATCTTGTTGCAAATGTGTCCCATGAAGGAAGACATACCCTCCTCAGTCCCTCCTCTTGATTGAGTTCTCACCCCTGTTTGTGAGAGGTACCTTGGAGGATGTGATCCCTAGTCTCCCTTTTGGTGTATTGTCTCATGCACAAGTCACACACATGAACACACACACACTATTACCATAGTTCTATTTTTTTCCTGTCTTTTTCAGCCCTGGCCATATTGACTCAGCTAGGAGTGGATACAACATAAGCTAACCAGATTGTTGCCCTGTACACTGTAGAAATGGTTCCCAGCAATTCCTGTCCTTATCCCTCCCATGCACAAAAAACCTTGGGCTCTATATCAGGATGGCCATTTTCTGTTGTATATTTAAACAACCATTAAAGAAATCTGAGTCCTTTCCTGCTCTGCTCCCTGATCAGAGTCTCCCCCTTGGCTGCCAACCCAGTTCTCATTCCTGCACCCATGCCTTATTTATTCGGTCACCCTTGATTTCACTTACTCAGCAGTACATGAGGTGGACCTTTTGGGGCATTTTTTCTTTGTTATTTTGGGCTTTAGGATTTGGTCTCTTTTTTGACACATTCAATGGGCACATATCAGTTTTGGTTTCATTCCTTACACAACATGCAAAGACCCTAGGTCTCCAGACCATTCCTATTACAATCCTTGTCAGGCCAAGTAACCTGTCCCCTTTCTTCACACACTGTACCTCCAAGGGCCTCTTGTCACACACAAACTTACTCCTCATTTAATGCGAGATCAAATGAGAAGAAACCTCATCTGCTTTGTCCACTTCTGTGTTTTCACAAAGCTGTGCATTTATATAGAAACCAACTCTTAGAAAATAGAATTTTAAAAGAATATGTAAATAGCATATAAAAAGAATACCGGGAAAATGTACCCGAATTAAATATAGTGGCTTCAGAGATGGGAGCAGCGTAGGTGGAAGCTACAGTCAGCTCCTCCCAAAAACAAACTGGAAATACAACTAAAAGAGAGCGATCTGACTGAATAACCAATTGAAGGCTAACCTAACAGGAGAGTTATACTAAGGATACATAGGGGAAGCCACATTGAGACAGGTAAAGGGCAAAGACACAAAAATGACAGTCCATGCTCCCACCGGCCATGGCTGAGATTACAGAGGGATATCTCAGCTACAAGGTTCCCCCTGAGACGGGTGGGGTCCCAGCCCCAAGCTGGGATCCCCAGGCCAGAGGACCAGAGCTGGGAAGAGACACCTACATAAAGCCTGGCTATGAAAATCTGTGGGGATTCTGTCTGCCAGGGAGAGATGGGAGTCTGCTAGAGACCCAGGTGCCCTCTTAAAGTGTCAACACACAAAATCTCAGTTGCAGCCACTCACCTGGGCCTCTGGCAAAGGAGAGGAGAGGACTAATGTCAAATGAAGAAAGAGGGTTTGGAGCTCTGGGGAGAGAGTTAAGGGGACAGCACCTGGAGCCCCTGTCCTAAGTCACTCTCCTGCACTGCAGATGCCATCTTTCTCAGGTGGAGCAGGCACTTCCATGGGCTCAGCCTGGATGAATGAAATTGCCCCTTTATCTCATCTCCCTGTTGTCCCACCCTGTGGAGCTTGCACCTGCTGAGAAGTCAGCTGTCTGAATCAGGGTGTAGAGGGATGGATAGACTTGGGGGTATTGGTGACTGACTTGTGTGGCTTTGGGATGGGCCCAGTACCTCACTATCCTCACTTTCTGTGCTCCCCATGGCTTCACACTGTCGAGGTCGAGAACAGGGGCCATTTGTCCTTCACACACCTGACTAGTGCAGAGCCCTTCCTTCACATGGCCACTCTTCATCTGTTTGGGCCTGATAAACGCTGCTGGCCTCACTTTGATGACTCCCTGAGATCCCAGCCCACCACAAAGGTGTGTGAGAATGCCCAGTGAATGGCAGCTAGACTTGTTACACCCTATACATTTGCTGAGTGGCTACAGACCCAGGACTGGCACTGAGTTTTAACCTATATTAATCTGGTGAACACCACTCGCCTCTGTCTTGCGACTCACTGAGAACTGACCTTGTGCAACTGGGACACCACCAGAGGCTCTTTCAGTGACTGAGCCTAATAGGCAGGTGGCAGGCAGAGGCAGATCTCGAGATGCCTTAGGACTTTAGCTCACTGCTCTGGACTTGTTGGTTGTACAAACCAGCCTTGGTGCACACTCAGGCCCAGCAGAAGCACCCACAAATTCCAGATTGCTTTGTAGCTACAAACACATTGCTTGAGTCAAGTCATGGGCAGCAGCTGACATTGATTCACACCAGAGTCCCTCCAAGAGGCCCAAAACCAACACACCCAGTGGCAAGCTTCAAACAAAATCAGTGCAAGATTCAGTTAGCTTCACAAGCAGCATATCCAAAGGGATACCTCAGCAGGCACCAGATCTCGCTGAGGCAAAGTCTGCTTGATGTGGTCAACACTTGCACAGCAGCTCATGCCCTGTGGTTGGGGTTGGTCCTCACACTCAGCCAGCTGGTTGTTTGAACCCATGCACGAATGGGCCAATATCAATCAATCAATTACTAAGGAGGGCACAAATAATCCATATAAAGGACATTGCTGGTGCCCCCAGCTCTGGTGATCAAGGAGGTTGCACCACCGGGTTCCACATGACACCTGCAACATAAGATTACCCTGCCAAAACTGGGATTCATAGGAGATCTACCAAATATGCAGAAACTAACCCAGAGAGACAGCCAAAATAAGTAGAAAAAGAAACAGGCCCAAATGAAAGAACCAAAGAAATCTGCAGAAATAGAGCTAAATGAAATGGAGGCAAGTGATTCATTTATCTGATGTACAGCTTAAATGTTTTAAATTTTTCTTATATTTTATTCATTTATTTTTAGAGAGAGGAGAAGGGAAGGAGAAAGAGTGGGAGAGAAACATCAATGTGTGGTTACCTGTCACGTGTCCCCCACGGGGGACTGGGTTCACAACCCAGGCATGTGCCCCGGCCAGGAATTGAACCGGTGACCCTTTGCTTCACAGGCCCATGCTCAATCCACTGAGCCACACCAGCCAGGACAATTTTTTTTAATTTTTGATAATAGAGAGATGGGAAGGGAGAGAAACATTGATGTGAAAGAGAAATATCCATCAGTTGCCTCTCGCATGCACCCTGCCTGGGGACCCAGCCTGCATCCCAGGCATGTGCCCTGACTGAAATCACACTGGCTTTGCAAAATAACACCACACCCAAGGAGACACACTGGTCAGGGCCAAGTGGACTTTTATTCCATCAGTTATTGTCATCAATGATCCTTGTATAACTGAGTTCTACAAACACTTCTCCTTTTTAACATATGAAACAAAGTGCTTATCAATTATTAGTTAACCAAGCAAACAAACACAGTGATCCCTCAGCTCTGGGATACAAGTTGGTTAGGGTCTCAGGTGACCTCAGATGGAAGTACTCAGCTTCCAGTCTCTCTGACCCTTTCCTTCAGTACCTACTGGGCTCAGAGACTCACCTGGATGAGACTCTGGGAAGAAGGTCTCTGGGTGAAAGTCTGAAGTGCTCTGAGGATGGCTGATGATGGAATCTGGAGCTGTGTCTCCAGACAAGACAGCAGGAAGGAGTAGAGCAGTAGTCTCTGAGCCAAGCTGAGGTCTCCAAATGCAGAAATCATTCCTCCTCACCAAACTAGCTCAAGGTTGAACAAACTCAGAAACTTTGGTAGAAGAGATATGTACAGCTTTGTATATTTGCTGTACCTGCTCTCTGTGTCTAATTATTATACACATTTTCCACAGTTGCTCCAAGCCCTGAATGCATTTTCCCCATGAGAACTTGTTTGGACAGAATGGAAATTTCCCTGCTGATTCACAGTTCCCAAGAGACCATATTAGAAGTCAGGTGCATCCAATTCTCATTATTCCTCCATGAACTCTCCTGGCTTCCAGAGTTGAACATTGACACTGTTCACAGCCCTGAGTTAGTCTTCTCCAAATCTAAGACTGAGAAATTGTCTTGTTTTGTTTCCTTGGGCCTTGAAAGCATTGATTTTGAGGAGACAGCCTCTGATTTCTCTAGAAGATTTGATTCCCTTTTCTACTATGAAGACAGCAGCATTCCCTTGCTATAAAACCATGGGTACCAAATCAAGGAAGACAGAAACAAATGGAAACATATACCGTGTTCATGGATTGGAAGAATTAACATAATCAAAATGTCCATATTACCCAAAGCAATATACAGATTCAATGCAATACCTATCAAAGTACCAATGGCATATTTCACAGACATAGAACAAACACTTCAAAAGTTTATATGGAACCATAAACGACCCCGAATAGCAGCTGCAATATTGAGAAAGAAGAACAAAGTAGGAGGGATCACAATACCTGGTACCAAACTGTATTAAGGCCACTGTAATCAAAAGAGCCTGGTACTGGCATAAAAACAGGCACATAGACTGTTGCATACACCGATGCGAGAAACAAACGTCCAGGAACTTTCAGGATTCAAACGTGATGTTTTATTGGCCAAAGCTTTACCTGTGCAGGGGCGAACTCTCCCAACATGTCTGGAGACACAGTGCTCCTAAGAGCTGCAAATGAGAGTCTCGCCCTTAACGCTCACAGCTAGGGTTTTTATGAAAGCGAACAAGCAAGCACTTTACAGAAGCGAATGTGGCAGTTAGCTATTGGCAGCTGGACTGCATGTTCAGCGCATGGCGCGTGGACAATCCTGTGGTTGGTTGGACTACCCATGCTAGGCTCGTGCTCTTTTTAGCAATTGGTCAGAGAGGCTCGTGATCAGAAGGCTGGGGCAATTGTCCGGTTGGCTATCTCATAGGTAAGCTCTGTTTACCCTGCCTCTCTTATCTTCCTGGAACACAAGTCTAAAGATTAGCATGGCTAGTGGTTTTGGCTTTTCTAAGCTAATTTTCTTAACACTAACTTTCTATGCAGCTTTCTTTGTTCTCTACATAGACCAATGGAACAGAACAGAGAGCCCAGAAATAAACTCAAGTCTCTACAGTCAGTTAATATTTGACAAAAGGGGCAACACCATAAAATGGAGTAAAAATAGTCTCTTCAACAAATGGTGTTGGGAGAACTGGACAGCTACATGCAAAAAAATGAAACTCGAGCACCAACTTACACCATACACAAAAATAAATTCAAGGTGAATAAAAGACTTAAAGATAAACCATGACACCATTAAAATCCTAGAGGAGAACATAGGCAGAAAAATCTCAGATATCTCACACAGCAACATTTTTACTGACATGTCCCCCAGAGCAAGGGATATAAAGGAAAGAATAAACAAATGGGATCTCATTAAAATAAAAAGCTTCTGCACAGCTAAAGAAAACAGCATTAAAATAAAAAGAGACCCAACTATATGGGAAAACATATTTGACAATGATACCTCAGACAAGGGTTTAATCTCCAATATATACAGAGAACTTACACGACTCCACTCCAAGAAGACAAGCAACCCAATTAAAAAATGGGCAAAGGACTTGGACAGGTATTTCTCCAAGGAGGACATACAGAGGATTCATAGACACATGAAAAGATGCTCAATATCGCTAGCCATCAGAGAAATGCAAATTAAAACCACAATGAGATACCACTTTACACCGGTAAGAATGGCCATCATAAACAAAGCAATAAACAACAAGTGTTGGAGAGGTTGTGGAGAAAAGGGGACCCTAGTTCACTGTTGGTGGGATTGCAGACTGGTACAACCACTATGGAAAACAGTATGGAATTTTCTGAGAAAACAAAAACTGGAACTTCCTTTTGACCCAGCAATTGCAGTGCTAGGATTATATCCCAAGAACCCTGAAGCACCATTCCAAAAGAACCTATGCACCCCAATGTTCATAGCAGCACACTTTACAATAGCCAAGTGTTGGAAGCAACCTAGGTGCCCAGCAGTAAATGAATGGATCCAAAAACTATGGTACATATACACAATGGAATTCTATGTGGCAGAAAGAAAGAAGGAACTCCTACCCTATGCAACAGCATGGATGGAACTGGAAAGCATTATGCTAAGTGAAATAAGTCAGGCAGTAAAAGACAAATACCATATGATCTCACCTTTAACTGGAACCTAAGCAACTAAACAAACAAGCAAGCAAAATATAACCAAAGACATTGAAATAGAAAATGGAATGACAGTATCCAGAGGGGAGAGGGGAGGGAATTTCAGGGAAAAAGGGAGGGGATTATAGGAACAAGTATAAAGGACACATGGACAGAAGCTAAGGGGGTTGGAAATGGGAGGGAGGTGGGGAGCACTGGGGGGAGTGTCCTGGGACGGGAGTAAACGACAGAAAACTGTACTTGAATAACAATTAAAGTAAAAATAAAAAAAAACCCAAAAACAAACCATGGGTAACATGATCCTTGGCTTCTTAATGCTTTTCATAAATCAATTAGGAATTTTGTGCTTTTAACACAAGTTAGAAGCCGGCATTTTCCTTCACCTCTAAAACATAAGAGATATATTTGGATGTTGTAATCTGCCATGGGCTGAGCTTAGAATCTTATGCAGACCATCTCACCTATTTTTGTAAAGCCCATGCTATGATAACCATGTGCTCAGAAGCCTCATTCTACATTTGCAGAAATGGGACTGTTCTCATTTTTTTTTTACCTATTTATGTTTTAGAGAGAGGGGAAAGTAGGGAGAAAGAGAGGGAGAGAAACATCAATGTATGGTTGCCTCTGGCCTGCCCCCTACTGGGGACCTGGCCCCCAACCCAGGCATGTGCCCTGACTGGGAATGGAACCAGCTACCTTTTAGTTTGCGGAAAAGTGCCCAGCCCACTGAACCACACCAGCCAGGGCAGAAATGTGACTCTTAAGGGTTATGTGATTGACCTGAAATTATGAACTGAGTAAGGGACGTGCTTTGATGAGAATGCAAGAAGATATTTGTAGTTCTCATGCTCTAGGCCAGTGGCTCTCAATCACAAATGACTTTGCATCCAGAGAAAACTTGCAAATATCTGGGGAAATTTTTGATTGTCATATCTGGGGAAGTGCTGCTGGCACCTAGGGGATTAAGGCCAGGGATGCAGTTCAACATCCTATCATGCATGGGATGACCCCCATACAAAGAATGACTCAGCAAATATATCAGCAGTGGGGAGGTTGAGAAACACTGTTTTCAACCAGAACTTCTTCAACATTAATGTGCATAGGAGACACTTGGTGCCCTTGTTCAAATGCTGGTTCTTATCAGGCACGTCTAGGGTGGTCCAGAGATTCTGCGTTTGTAACTAGCTCCTATTATTGATGTAGTCCATCTTGGTCTGTGGACATTTTTTTGGGTTTTGAAGGCTGAGGTCAGTGTCAGAGTCAGGTGCAGGTATTTTGAGGCCTTCTCCTCCAAGAATCCTCGAACTTACCTCAGGTCTGACCTTAGCAGGTCAAATGTTCAGCTTCTGTGTACATAAATTTCCAGGTGTTTTTGAATATTTCTCTTTTTCTTTTAAAGAAATGAGCTTCTTTTCTGAAGGCTTTGTTCACTTATAAACTAGAGAAATTCCATCTAAGGGTTTGGCGTGACAAGTTAGTACTTTTGTAGAGCTCATGGGAACGTACCTGTCACAGAGTACTTGCTCGGTCTATAGCAGCTATTGTGACCCTGTCCCAGTTCTGCATTTACTAGGCTCATTATGACACCAGAGTGTCAATAGGGAAGAAAATTAGTCCAGGATGACACTACTCCTGGGAGACAATTGTGACCTTTAAGGAGGATCTCTTCTCAGCACCTCTCAAAGGAAGCAGAGTGAATGAGAGGCCGCCATCTGTGCTGTGTTGTAATCCTGGACACAACTTCTAAATCCCTCACATTGGCCCCAGATGGCCACAGTAAGAATTTGTGGACTCTTCAAGCCATTTTACTGTTCTCTCTTCCACTCTTGGGAATGTGTGCAAATCTGCCATTTCTTGGTGAATCAGATTATTCTACCAACCCTTCTTACCTTCCTGGTTGCCAGACTAAAGGATAAAATATGGGGCAAAAGGAGGTTTACAGTTGTGAGTGTGCAAAACACAGAGTTTATTCTTGTGTTATGATCCATTAATTGTTGTATTATTTTCCATTTGAGCAACTGTAAACCTACTTTTGCCCCACCATGTATAAGTTATAAATGTCTGTTGTCAAAGGACACGTGAAATGTTCTGTGTCTACTTGGCCCAGATGGAATTTATTTTTTCACAATTAAGTTTTCACTCCCCATTGTCTTGGATGGACTGTACATTCTCACCCATTGCATCAGATTTAAATATTTTTTTGCCTTTTTATTGAAATATAAGTGTAGTTTTAAGCTGTATAACATAATGACTTGATGTATGCATGTATAGCAAAATTATTACCAGATAATGTTAGTTAACACAAAAAGCACCTTATATAGCTCCCTTTTGTGATGAGAACTTTTAAGATGTGCTTCCCTAGCAATCTGAAGCATAGCATACAGTATTGTTAACTGGAGTCACCATGCTATACATTTGTTTTCCAGAATTTAAACATCTTTTACCCAAAAGTTTGTGCGCTTTCACCTGTACCTCCCCATTTCCCCCACTTCAGGCCTGGGCAATCACTCACTAATCTTTATTTCTGTGTGTATGGATTTTTTATCCACATATAAGAAAGTCATATACTTTTGTCTTTTTCTGTTTGACACTTTAGTCATTATAATGCCTCCAGGGTATTATATCCACATTGTTACAAATACAATCCACATTGTTACAAATATGAGAATTTTCTTCTTATCATTAAATAATATTCATATATATAATTTTATTTTATATGAAATAAATCTTCTTCATCTATTTCTTCACTGTGGACTTTTATGTTTTATCCATATCTTCATGGCTATTGTGAATAATTGTGCAATGGAGTTAGAAGTGTCAGTATCTCTTCAAGATGTTAATTTTATTTCTTTTAGATACATAATCATGACCGAGAGTGCTGCATCGTACTTTTTCATATTTGCGAAGGCGCCATAATGTTTTCTCTAATGGCAATACCCATTTTACTACCCCCAGTGAGTGTACAACAAACAGTTCTCTTTCCTCCCAATCCCTTGAACAATGATCTCTTCCTCAATGAAAAGAGACATTGTAACAGGTGTGAGGTGATTTCTCATTGTGGTTTTGATTTGCTTTCCCCTGATGATTAGTGATGTTGAACATCTTTCTATGTATTCAATACCCGTTGCCCATTTGTGTATGTTCTTCAGAAAAATGTCCACTCAAGTCATCTGTCCATTTTCAACTGTATTATTTATTCTTTTGCTATTTAGTTGCATACATTTGTAAAATTTTTAGCATTAACTTTTACCAGATATAAGGTTTGCAAATATTTGTCCCATTGTATATGTTACCTTAAAAAAAACCTTGATTTTATTGTTGACACTATTACAGATGTCCCCATTTCCTTCCCCTTTGCTCACCTCCCCCTAGCCCCATCCAGTTTTCCTCTGGCCATCACCACACGGTTGTCTGTGTCTATGGGTTATGCATATGTGTCCTTTGGATGATCCCTTCACCTTCTTTCATCCAGCTCCCACACCCTCTCCCCTCAGCCCTCAGTCTGCCCCATGCATACAGGTTGCCTTTTCATTTGGGTGTTTCTTTGCTGTGTAGAAACTTTTTAGTTTGGTGCAATACCACTCACTTATTTATTGTTTTGTTGCCTGTGCTAGTGCTGTTATATCCACAAAAAAATTGCCAATACCAATGTCTTTCCCCCCTTTTTAGAAGTTTTGGAGTTTGAGGTGTCATATTTATTTTTATTATCTTCTTGACAATTTTATTTTTTTATTTTAATTGTTATACAAGTACCATTTTTTGTCTTTTACTCCCGTCCCAGTCCACCCCCTTAGTGCTCCCCACCTCCCTCCCATTTGCACCCCCCTAAGCTTTTCTCCATTGTCTTTTATACTTGTTCCTAAAATCCCTTCTCTTTTTCCCCTGAAATTCCCTCCCCTCTCCCCTCTGGATACTGTCATCCTGTTTTCTATTTCAGTGTCTTTGGTTATATTTTGCTTGCTTGTTTGTTTTGCTGCTTAGGTTCCTGTTAAAGTTCAGATCATATGGTATTTGTCTTTTACTGCCTGGCTTATTTCACTTAGCATAATGCTTTCCAGTTCCATCCATGCTGTTGCATAGGGTAGGAGCTCCTTCTTTCTTTCTGCCACATAGAATTCCATTGTGTATATGTACCATAGTTTTTGATCTATTCATTTACTGATGGGCACCTAGGTTGCTTCCAACACTTGGCTATTGTAAATTGTGCTGCTATGAACATTGGGGTGCATAGGTCCTTTTGGAATGGTGTTTCAGGGTTCTTTTATTTTATTTTTTATTTTTGGACTTATTTTTTTTATTTTAATTTTTTTATTGTTATTCAAGTACAGTTTTCTGTCATTTACTCCCATCCCAGGACACCCCCCCCCAGTGCTCCCCACCTCCCTCCCATTTCCACCCCCCTTAGTTTTTGTCCATGTGTCCTTTATACTTGTTCCTATAATCCCCTCCCTTTTTCCCTGAAATTCCCTCCCCTCTCCCCTCTGGATACTATCATCCCATTTTTTATTTCAATGTCTTTGGCTATATTTTGCTTGCTTGTTTGTTTAGTTGCTTAGGTTCCAGTTAAAGGTGAGATCATATGGTATTTGTCTTTTACTGCCTG
>PVKM010040768.1:0-13350 GCA_004027735.1 Carollia perspicillata
CTCATCTAGACACAGCCTGGCTGACATGCCTTGTTCTGGAACAAGGAGTTGTCCATGGGAAACATCTCCCATCTGGGTCACGCCCCATCCTCTCTTAGGTCTCTGGAGGCACTGACATAGGAAGGTTGGATGGGGACAAAGACAAGAGATAGAAGTAATCATTCTGTCGTGTCTGCACTGAGCTCAGTAAAACTCTATTTACTAAAACAGGCAGCTGACTGATGTGCCTCAGTTTGCCTGTTTGATTTTTTTAAATACTGCATTAAAGTACTATTTCTCTTGGCCTGAGTTTTTTTTTTTATGGCCCCCTAGCCTTTGAGCCTTCAGCCAATTCCCCCTTACTTCACCTTTTTTCCACCTTGCTGAGGTGGGTAATGCCCAGATGGTAGATGGGCATGGGCAGGCATCACCTGTCACCAGACTCCCCAGAGTAGGCATGTGCTGGGTGGCTCTGTGTCACCAAGGAGTCCCCTCTTCATGACCAGGCCACCTGCCATGGTTACTCTGGGAGTAGGGGCCAGGAAGGGCTGATGGCAGGAGAGCTCTGCTGCTCTCTGAATTCAGAGAATTCCATGAGAACAGCATGTGTGCCTGAGTCTTGATGTTAAAAGGTCTGGAAAAATCAGTGTTTCTTGGTTAAACTGACCTCTCTCAATACAAAAATGACAAGAAAGACACCTGTTCCCACAAAAAATAGCAGGAAAATTTATCTTGTGTGCAAATGAGGTATGAAATACACAGATGCCCTTCTCAGCAGAGCTGCAGGAGCGGTATCTCCTGAGGCCCAAAGGGTCCCTGAACCCCTGAACCACAGAAGCTGGTCCCCCTAGTGAAATCCAAATGCAGGTGCTAGCATGCCAGCCTCCCCTGTGTTCTAGTCTCAGCATATCCAGCATTCCTTCCCTGAGCTTCATGGCAGTTCCACTGTGGGAAGACCAAGGAACTCAGATGACAGTGATTTGGTAACAACAAAGTAACAGAAAAACTTTATGCTTAAAGAAACATTATGTAAATATCTGTTATTAGGGAAGAAAAACAGAGCATGAGCTGAAGGTCTATAAAATGTGGCAAGATTTAATTACTCAATAATTGCTTCAAATTATTAATCATGATGATTGGGCAACGATAAAATTAGTTGCTGTTATGCCTTAATGTAACAACATAAACTTAGAGGACACAAGCCTTCCTTAGAGACTCATAAGGTCAGTTCCTGGATGTAACTTGTTGGCATCTTCCCCAGTGTGCAGATGGGTATTGTTGCCTAGAGACTGTCAGAATGACAACATCTATGCCAGGGTCACATCACGGGTCTGGGGTAGAGTGAATTCAGAACTCTCCAGAGTCACTTCTCCTCTTTCCATTTGTGTCCTTCTCAGTTGGTTCCCATTGTCTTCCCTTTTGTGTGGCAGAAAGACAAACCTAACCCAGCAAAGGCAGGTGGCCCAGACAGAGAGTATCCAAGAACCTGGGCTCTGAGGAGTGACCAGGCCCTGATGCTGAACGTGAGAAGGGCCCACCTGGCTCAGAGAATTGAAGACCTAGAATGGGAGTTGTCCCTGCTCCTCCAGGTGGCAGATGGCACCGTGTGTTCCTGAGTCACACAAGATGCTGTGGTGGCCCTCTGTAGGTGTACCTTCCCTATGGAGAACATGGCCAGGTGAATCTGCTCACTCCTGGTAGGAAGGAGTGGGCATCTAAGGGGTCACCTGGATCAGGAGTGTGTGCCTGGGTCTCTGACACACTCAGACTTCTTTCAAAGCCTGGACTTTGGTTTATGCTCATTCCTGTCTGTGGTCCTTTGAGGTGAAAATAAAAGTATACAAGTTGAGAAAATCAATGTGTGTTTCCATCACTGAGTCTGTTTCTCAATCTTCTTGACAGGATACTGGTCACTGGGTGCTGTGATCTGGGCCATAGTCCTCCAAAACTTATATCTGCGGCACTTAGCTTCAGGGGTAAGAAGGGCTTGGGCTGGGGACTACTTGAACTGAGGTGCAGGTGAGGATGGAGTTTCCACACCCCTGCCCTCTGTCATTGCTGAGTCCTTATGGGGGATCCCAGGAGTCCATGTTCCCTTCTAGTGACCTCTTGGATGATAGAGAGGCAAGCAGTGATCTTGGGGCCACACTGAGGGCCTCCAACACTGGAGGAGATACTCTGCTTCCCCAGAACAACTAACACTTTACCCCCAATTGTCACTCTAGTTGAAACTCTCTTCCCCCTCTGAGACCTATTCCAGAGGACATTGGCTCCAGGAAGCTCTTCCCAACCTCTTTTCCAATCTCTCTCTCCTTGAATTTTCATGGAGTTTTGTCCACTATTTTCCTGATTTCTTGTTGTGCCACGTTTTGGTCTACCTTCTAGAATGTAAGTCCCTTAAAGGCAGAATGCATCGTACACACACACAGAGCTCAGCACACTGCTCTGCACCTACAGGGTACTGGGTGACCCAGAAGTGCTCCATGAATGTAACTGACAATCAGGGGTACAGACGCTGACCTTGAGATTGCAGTCACATCGGGGCCACCTCAGTATATGGGAAACTACACACACACACACACACACACACACACCCTCAGCACAGAACTGAGTTCCAGCCTGGTTGACAAAATAGGATGGAGGAAGGCACTCATAGGTGAGGGAGATGGAGCTCCAGGGCTGGAGGCCTTGGGATAACTTCCAGGAGGAGATAGGACCCAAGCCTTTCAGGGTGTGAAATATGCATGGTTGGAAAAGGACAGTGAGGAAGGGAGAGTACCTCAAGTTAGTTAGGCAGGTAGAAAGAGGAAAGCAGGCAAGGTATTGGTCAAAAAAAATCAGGGCAGAGACAGTTTAGGAAGAGGAAACTATGGGAGAAAGTAGGGGTGGCAGTGTCTTGAAGCCCCAGGAGACTTTGGCTCCAGAAGCTCCTCTTCCTTCCCCAGCTAGAGCTCCTTTGCCCATGGCCAGGCCACAGAACCATGTTCACTTCCTCTGATGACCCTCAAAGCAGTCAGATCAAGTCACATCTGGACTCCAATATCTTCTCAGCTTGGTCCAAGTGTCCAGGCCCCTCCACGGAGCTGGGTTCCAGGCAGCAAACCCAGGGGTCCTGAGCAGATACTTGCACAGGCCCTGGAGAAGCGGGCCCTCTCTGCTTCTCATTGGGTCCCTCAGCGTGGCCACCTCTGCCATGCCTCCCACATTTCAGGAGCTGCCACTGCAGGAGAGAGTATAAGTCTCCAAGGTCTCTGCTACCCATGAAATCCTATAACCAGAGACAACTGAGGAGGGATTAGCTGCCACAGAGGCTACAGTCCCCGACGGGGTCCTCTCTAGGGCCCAAAGTGGGACAAGTTGGTCTGCTGACCACCATCTGGTTTTTGCTCTTCTGGCTGGTACAACCTTCTCTGAAATGTTCATCACTATTCTCTACAGAGGTGATTGACCACTGTCCCTTTTAGTAGCAGCAAGTTCCTGGGCGAGGACAAAAGGAAGGTCACTGCCCAGTCTGGGCAACAAAACAAAAGCACCAGTGATACTATTTCTCTCCTGTCCAGCCTCCAGGCAGCCCTTTGTGTATTCAAACTGCTTCCTGTGGCCTCCAAGAGGTATCCTGCCTGTTGTCTGAAGGATCAGCCTGAAAGATCCAACTGGAGTAGGAGGCTTGTCCAACCAGACCCTGAGCTCAAAGGTCCTAAATCAACCATCAAAGCAGCCAGGCATTTAGCAAATGTGGAGCCCACCGTTCATTTAGAGGGAAACAGCATGGTAGAGGGGAAGGTGGCTGGCCTGGGCTCTCACAGTGTGGGGTTCCTGCATCAGGAGAATATTGACCCCTGGAGAACTCAGAGTGGAAGTGGGCTCAGCACATAACAAACAGCATGTGACTATAGAGGGCCAGATTGTCTGTATACATAACCAGCTCTAGGATGGACACCAGGATTCACAGTTTGAGTCCAAGGTCACAGGCCATTGTAAGGAAAGTGGATTTTATTTTAAGGTCATTAACCAGGAGAATAATATAGTCTGAGGGTCATGAATTCCATCGGTTTCTGAGCATGAGGTGTGTACGGGAGAGCCCCTGACTCGACTGCATGTGGTACGCAGCCTGCACAGTGCTCAGCCCATGACAGCTTCCCAAGTGGTTGTTCTCACTTCCTCCTAGCAGGTGCTTTCTAAATGCAAATGCCTGGACTAGCAGCTTTAAATACATAATCTCTTTTAATGCCCACAGAAATCTTACTGGTTAGGTGGTACCATTTTTGTTCATAGGCTGGAGAAATACTGCCAAGTGACAGGGTTCTTATTCTGCATGTCAACAAAACCCATGCTCTTAACTGCCATGATACAGTCCTTCCCAGCAACAGGCTCACCAGGGACTGTGCTGAATTCTACATGTGATTTGTAGTGAGCAGCCCAGCAGGTGCCCAGAGTCCCATAGGAAGTGGTCTTTGACTTGCCTGGGCCAACAGTTCCAACGCATGCTCTGCAGAAACTGAGGGTCTGCCCTGGGCAGCTGTCAGAGTACTATAAAGATTCACCTTCACTTCCTAAGTATAATTTCTTAACTATTTCTAAAACCGAAGATTTAAAAAAATACATTCAAAGGTGTAACAGTCAACATAATAATAATTGGAAATCACCAAAGTTTTAACTTCAGCTGCTAGTTTAGTGTGTTTGAATGTAGACTCTGGAATAAGTTTCCTGCCCACTCTAATTTTAAAATATCCTGACACTGCAGAACAAATGCCAGAGACCATAGTGATTCAAACCTTTGTCCTATCAATTCTGGTAGACTGGACCAGAGAGCAAGAATTAACTCTTATGAAAATGGAATCCAGAAAAGCAAGAAAAACTTAGAGTGAAAAACAAACCCAGGACTTCTGGTCAAGATGGTGGCATAGGCAGATTGCTTGCCTCCTCATAGAACCACAATGAAGTTACAGCTAAAATATAGAACAACCATCACTCAGAACCAACAGAAATCAAGTTGAATGGAAGTCTGACAAGTACGGAATTAAAGAAACCACATCTATCCACACTGATCCAGCAGACTGGTGCCATATCTCCAATTCCACCAAGCTGGCTAACATTGTTTGACCTACCTTGGAGATCCCCAGTGACTCTGCTCCACCTAGCTTACCTACCCAACCAAGGTGCTTTACTATATGAATGGCTGGTCTTGGCTCATGCTTCACAACATCCTAAATCCTCTCAAACAAGCAGCAGCTGGCCTCAGTGAGCCCCAGGCCTGGAACTAGCAGCCTAGATTAACAGCTTGGCTTCTCCTGGAAATCTCCAAGACCCACAGAAGTAGCAACCATCTCAGATTGCTTTATAACTCAGTCAAGGTGGCCTTGGCAAAAGACAGGTGGAGGATCATGTTTGCGTGCACCACCCAGGAAACTCTAGAGCCAGTGCACCCAGTGTACAGCTACAGACCACATCAGAGCACCACTACCCTGCCCCTGGACAGCTGATCCTCCATGGAGGGAGGAAGTTGGAGGTAAGTTGTAATAGCCAATCCTTGCAGCTGACTGACCTAGGTAAGTCCCACCCATTGATCTGCCAACAGCAACCAAGGCTCAACTACAAGAGAAGGGTGTACTCAGTCCAACACAAATAGCATACCTTGAATACTCAGCTTGTGTAAAAGGGGAGGCAGTGCCACTGGACCCTACAGGACATCTACTACATTAGGCCACACTATCAAGAAACAGAGTCAAAGAAGCTCTACCTAATACATAGAAACAAACACAGGAAGGCTGCTAAAATGAGGACACAAAGAAACATGGCTGAAATGAAAGAAAAGGTCATAACTCCAGTAAAAGAGCTAAACAAAATAGAAATAAGCAATCTGTTAGATGCAGAGTTCAAAACACTGGTTAATAAGATGCTCAAGGACTGGAAGACAAGGTAGAAAAAAACTCCCAGAAAGAGCAATAAAGGGAAAAAGACTAAAAAAAGAATGCAGAGGGGTTAAGGGAACTGCAGGACAACATGAAACATAATATTATCCATATAATAGGGATACCAGAAGGAGAAGAATAGGAGCAAGGGATAGAAAACCTGTTTGAAAAAGTAATGATGGCAAACTTACTTAATTCAATGAGAGAAGAAGTCACACAAGTCCAGGAGGAACAGAGGGTCCCAATCAAGAGGACCCCAAGGAGGCCTATTCCAAGGCACATCATAATTAAAATGGTAAAATTCAAAAACAAAGAGAAAATCTTAAATGTGCAAGGGAGAAGCAAGAAGTAACAAACAAGGGAGCTCTGATAAGGCCAGCAGCTGACTTCTCCACAGAAACACTACAAGTCAGAAGGCAATGGCAGGAAATATTCCAAGCAATGAAAGCAACCAACACTACTTTACCTAGCAAAGCTCTCGATTAAAAAGGAATTTGAAATAAGGACTTTCCCAGACAAAAGAAGGCTAAAAGAATACACCTCCACCCAACCAGCTTGCAAGATATGCTCAAGAGACTGCTTTAAGAAAATGAAGAAAAAGAGTAAGAAAGAGAGGGAACACAGACACAAAGAAGGAAAATGAGTAAGTACCTATCAATAATAACCTTAAATATAAATGGATTAAATGCTCTAATCAAAAGACATCATGTAGCTGAATGGATAAGAAAACATGACCTGTGCATACTCTGCCTACCGAAGATCTGCCTCAGCACAAAGGACCTACACAGACTGAAAGTGAAGGGTTGGAAAAAAATATTCCAAGCAAATGGACAGGAAAAAAAGCTGGGGTAGCAATACTTACATCAAATAAAATAGACTTCAAAACAAAGGCCATAAAAAGAGACACTGAAGGACACTTCATAATACTCAAGGAAAGAATCCATCAAGAAATAAATATTTTAAACATATATGTGCACAACATAGGAGCACCAAAATATATAAGGGAAATCTTGGAGGACTTCAAGAAATATATTGACAGCAACACAATTATAGTAGGGGATTTTAACAATCCACTGTCAACAATGGATAGATCTTCCAAACAAAATATCAACAATGATATTGTGGGACTAAACAATGCCCTAGATCAAATGGACTCAACTGATATATATAAAACCTTTCATTCCAAGGAAGCAAAACACGCATTGTTTTAAAATGCACACGGAACATTTTCAAAGGTAGATCACACGATAAGACACAAAACAAGCCGCAACAATTCAGGAATATTGAAATCATATCAAGCATTTTCTCTGAGCACAAGGGCTTGAAACTAAAAACCAGCCTCAAGGAAAAAACTAAAAAACATTCAAACTCATAGAGATTGAATAGCATGCTATTGAACAAGGAATGAATTAATAATGAAATCAAGAAAGAAATCAAAAAGTTTCTGGAAACAAATGAAAATGAACACAAAACAGTCCAAAACCTATGGGACACAGCGCAGGCAGTCCTGAGAGGAAAATTCATAAAAATACAGGCCTACCTAAAAAAGATAGAAACATTTCAAATAAACAACCTAACCCTATGCCTACAAGAACTCAAGGCACAACAACAAAGACAACCCAGAGTAAGTAAGAAGGAAATTATCAAGATCAAAGGAGAATTAAATGACATAGAGATTAAAAGAACAATTCAAAAGATCAATAGTCCAGGAGATGGTTCTTTGAAAAGATAAACAAAATCGACAATCTGTTAACCAGACACATCAAGAAAAAAAAGAGAGAGGACCCAAATAAAGAAAATCAGAAATGAAAGAGGAGAAATGACAACTGATAGCACAGAAATGCAAAAGATTGGAAGAAATTACTACAAACAACTATATGCCAAGAAATTTGAAAACCTGGGAGAAATGAACACATTTTTAGAAACATATGATCTTCCAAAACTGAATCAAGAAGAAGCAGAAAACCCAAACAGACCTATAACAGCTCGTGAAATTGGAGCAGTAATCAAAAAGCTCCTGGCACACAAAAGCCCTGTACTAGATAGTTTCACAGGAGAATTCCACAACATTTAAGGAAGAGCTAACCCCTATCCTTCACAGAATTAAAAAAAAAAATCCAGAAGAGTGACAATTCCTAAACTCTTTTTATGAAGCCAGCTTCATCCTAATCTCAAAACTAGATAAAAACTCTACAAAGAAAAAAAAAAACCTACAGGCAAATATCTCTGGTGAATATAGATGCTAAAATTCTCCACAAAATATTGGCAAACTACATCCAGCAATACATTAAAAAGGTCATATACCATGATTAAGTGGGATTCATCCCAGGGATGCAAGGATGGTACAATATTAGCAAATCAATAAGTGTAATACATCACATAAACAAAACGAAAGATGAAAATTACATGATCATATCAATAGATGTGGAAAAGCATTTGATAAGGTACTGCACCCATTTATGATAAAAACATTTAGCAAAGTAGGAATAGAGGGAACATTCCTCAACATAGTAAAAACCATATACAAGAAACCTACAACCAACATCATACTCAATGGGCAAAACTAAAAGCTTACCCACTAAGATGAGGAACAAGATAAGTATGTCCACTTTCATGACTTCTATTCAACATAGTATTGGAAGTTCTAGGCACAGCAATAAGACAAGACAAAGAAATAAAAAGCATCCAAATCGGAAAGGAGGAAGTAAAACTGTCATTGTTTGCAAATGGCATGATAGTGGACATAGAAAACCCTACAGACTCCACCAAAAAACTACTCTACCTAATAAGTGAATTTGGAAAAACAGGAGGATACGAAGTCAACATTCAGAAATCGAAGGTATTTTTTTACACCAACAATGAAACATCAGAAACAGAAATCAGGAAAAAATCTCACTTGCTATAGCAACAAGAAAAATTAAGTACCTAGGAATAAACTTAACCAAGGAGAATAAAGACCTGTATTCAGAAAACTACACAGCACCGAAGAAAGAAATCAAGGAAGACACAAATAAATAGAAGCATATACCGTGTTCATGTATCAGAAGAACTAACAGAATCAAAATGTCCATACTACCCAAAGCAATTTATGGATTCAACATAATCCCTATTAAAGTACCAATGACATATTTGACAGATATAAAACAAACATTTCAAATATTTATATTGAACCATAAATAACACCATATAGCCACAGCATTTTGAGAAAGAAGAACAAGATGGGGGGAATCACAATACCTGATATCAAACTATATTACAAGGCCACTGTAATAAAAAAAGTATGGTATTGGCATAAGAACAGACACACAGACCAATGGAAGAGAATAGAGAGCCCAGAAATAAACCAAAGTCTCTATGGTCAATTAATATTCAACAAAGGGGTCAGAAACATAAAATGGAGTAAAAATAGCCTCTTCAACAGATAGTGTTGTGAGATCTGGACAGCTACATGCAAAAAAGAAAGAAAGAAAGAAGAAAGGAAGAAAGGAAGAAAGAAAAGAAAGAGAAGAAAGAAAAAGAAAGAAAGAGAAAGAGAAGAAAGAGAAACTCTACCAACTTACACCACATACAAAAATAAACTCAAGATGAATAAAGGACTTAAATATAAGTCATGACACCATAAAAGTTCTAGAGGAGAACATTGGTGGTAAAATTTCAGATATTCCACATATTTTCACTGATATGTTCCCAGAGCAAGGGATATAAAGGAAAGAATAAACAGATGGGACTACATCAAATTAAAAAGCTTCTGCACAGCTAAAGAAAATATCACCAAAATGAAAAGGGAACCAACCATATGGGAAAATATATTTGCCAGTGATACCTCAAACAAAGATTTGATCTCCAAAATGTGTAAAGAACTCACACAACTCCACACCAGGAAGACGAAAAATCTAATTAAAAAATGGGCAAAGGGCCTGAACAGACATTTCTCCAAGGAGGACATACAGAGGGCCAGAGACATATAAAAGGATGCTCAGCATCACTAGCCATCAGAGAGATGCAAATTAAAATTGTAATGAGATACTACTTCACACTTGTCAGGATGGCCATCATAAACAAATCGCAAACAATAAGTGCTGGTGAGGTGGTGGAGAAAAGTGAACCCTAGTATACTGTTCGTGTGAAAGCAGACTGGTGTAGCCACTGTGGAAAACAATGTGGGATTTCCCCAGAAAACTGTAAGTGGAATTGCCTTTTGACATGGCAATTCCACTACAGCTATTATACCCTAAGAATCTTGAAATACCTATTCAAAAGAACCTATGCACCTGAATGTTCATAACAGCATTATTTATAGTAGCCAAGTGCTGGAAATAGCCTAAGTGCCTATCAGTAAATGAGTAGATCAGAAAACTCTGCTACATTTATACAATGGAATCCTACATAGCAGAAAGAAAGAGGTAGCATATGATCTCACCTGTAAGTGGAACCTGATTCATTTATTGGGGTCAACAAAATAAACAAGTGAGCAAAACAGAACCAGAGACACTGAAATAAAGAACAAACTGACAGTGACCAGATGAGACTGGGAAGGGGGATAATGAGGGAAAAAAGGGGAAGGGTCAAGTCAAGGAACATGTATAAAGGACTCATGGACAAAGACAACAGTGGAGAGGATGAATATGGAAGGTGGGGAGTGGGTAGGGCAGGGGAGAATAATGGGCAGAAATAGGACAACTGTAATTGAACAACAATACAAAAGTCAAAAATGGGGAAAAAATCACTTGTCATGGTGAAAAAAATAAAAGAAAAAAAGGATGCTCAAGTAACTTAGTGTGGACCTTAATGACATAAAAAAGATCCAGTTAGAAACAAAGGATTCACTCATTGAAATAAAGAACAATTTACAGGGAAAAACTGTACAGTGGATGAAGCTGAGAATCAAATCAATGATTTGGAACATAAGGAAGCAAAAAATAGCCAATCAGAAGAACAAGAAGAAAAAAATAAGTAAAAAACAGAATAGTATAAGCAGCCTCTGGGACAACTTCAAGAGGTCCAACATTTGCATAATAGGTGTGCTAGAAAGAGAGAAAGAGCAAGAAATTGAAAATCTACTTGAAAAACTAGTGAAAGAAAATTTCCCTAACTTGGTGAAGGAAACAAACATGCCAAGTTCAGGAAGCAGAGAGAGTCCCAAACACGATGGATGGGAAGAGGCCCACCCCAAGACACATCATAATTAAAATGCCAAGATTAAAGATAAACAGATGAGAGGATGGTGTGGGAGAATGGGTGAGAGGTGAAGAGATTAAGTAGGACAAATAGGTAGTTAAAGAATAGCCCTGTGGATGTAAAATACATTATAGGACAGGCAGTAGCCAAAGAAGTTACACACATGACCTATTGACATGAACAAAGTTAGAGAGATTGCCTGAGGGAGTGGGGAGTGCTGAGTGGGGGAGAGCAGGGGGGTATAATCAGGACAACTGTAATAGCATAATCAATAAAATATAAATAAAATAAAATATCCTGACATGCAAAGCTTGACACTTTGGGAAGGTATAATAGTTTATCTGTTTAAATACAGATTTTTCTCAATAATGTGCCAACATAAACAGAAAGTGAGGCATTGCCATAGATCTGTCATCGAACACCACACATGCCTCCTACTTAAAATACTTTTATCTGTCAGAAAAGCCTCCTTGTTCTCACCGACTGCTTTATGATAAGTTACTTTTATGAACTTGGACCCATAATATACCTTATACACCTAAAAGGTGGACTTTTTAAAACATCATACACTCCCTCCTGCTAAGCTTTTGTTGACAGTAAGACACCCTACTTAAAGTGTGTCTTACTCTCTAGGTGTGGGGCTGGTTCTGCAGTGACCCACCCTGCCCCTCTGGGTGAAGCCCTAGGCCTCTGACACTTTTGTAAAGAAGGCATTATTTCCCCTCCATTGGCAGCATCTGTGGGGAAAACACCTCAGTATTTCCATGTTGGGAGGAGCTCCTAGCCTGTTCCACCCCTGCTACAGAGAAGGGACAGTCCCAAAACTCATCAGGGTTTGTGTCATGGCCCTGCCCCATCTCACCCTGTATTTCTTCCTCTCAGTGCTTTTGACAACCTTAACTCTTAGTACTGATATGTCAAGAACAGTCTTGCCTCCCAGCATGCCCCCCAGGCACTTCGAGGACATCAGGAAGGTCAGAGGACTGAGGCAGAGCCATCCTTGAGATGGGCAATCCTGGCAAACCCTGCATGTAGCTTTACAAACAGAGAAGTCCTGCTACAGAGAGAGACAGGAAGGGCCTGTGCTGTGAAAGATGCTTATGCTCCACCCTGGGTAATGGACGTATTAATGAGATTTTTGCATTTCACTCACAGTTAAAGCTAGGACAAATGGCAATTTCATGCAGGTCCCAGAACTGTGGCTCCTTCTTCCACGAGGCAGAACTGTAGCCTGAGATGGACCTCGGCTCACTGCTAGCTGTGCCACCTTCTAGGTGAGTGACAAAAAAGCAAGCAACTTAAACTCTCTGCACCTCAGTTTCTCCATCAGTAAAGCAAGGGTGATTCCATTGTGGGGAGGTGGAGGAGGGTACTGGAGGGATTAATGGTGATGGGCAGAGACTTGGGGGTGGTGAACACAACAGAGTATATAGATGATGTATTACAGAATTGTGCACCTGAAACCTACATAATTTTGTTAACCAGTGTCACCCCAATAAATTCAATGAAAAAAGTGGGGGAAGGGTGATTTCTGAGGCTCGCATTCTAGATTCCCAAGGCTTATACTGCTAGAATTAGAAATAGTATGCACTGGGCCCTGGCTGATATGGCTTAGTGGATTGACCACCAGACTGCAAACTGGAAGGTCACAGGTTTGATTCCCATTCAGGGCACATGCCTGGGTTTGGGGCCAGGTCCCTTTTGGGAACTGCCTTGCCTGGTTTCAGAAGCTGTAACCACCCATGACTAAGGCTGAGTGAGAGACCTTGGGACCATAAGCCACTAAGGAGACAAAGCTTATCTCCCTGGCAGGGATGCTGCCTCTGCCCCCTTTACTTCACCCTGCCTGGCCCCCAGTGCATGACTGGTTAGCCAATGACAGGTAAGATTCCTCAAGGGAGGGACAACCTAAGACAGGCATGATCATGGGGGTCCTCAGGGAAGGACTTGGGGGGCTATAGCACAAGTGGGTGATGGACCCTCACCCCTCAGCTTTGACATAGCCTGAGACCTCATTCTGTCTGTGAGAAGTCTCCTAATCTCTTGGCTGCCTTACTTCCCCTGCCTGACTTAAGCCCAAAACAATGACAGAGGGCAGTGCAGCCCTGTGCTGGAAAGGGCAGGTTCCCCAGGGCAATCAGGCCTAAGAAAGAATACACAAAATCCTGTGAAAACTGCTTTGCTAAGAATGCCCTCAATTTTCTGATAAGAGTCTGAGCAGGAAATGAGTTTGTTTCCCAAAGTTTTGTGGCTAGTTTTAGCTAATTGACCCTGACTCAGA
>PVKM010040769.1:0-13349 GCA_004027735.1 Carollia perspicillata
CCCCTTCTCTCCCCACGTAAGACCTGCCCCAGACTTCAAGTGGGCA
Source organism: Carollia perspicillata (assembly GCA_004027735.1). Classification (NCBI taxonomy): domain Eukaryota; kingdom Metazoa; phylum Chordata; class Mammalia; order Chiroptera; family Phyllostomidae; genus Carollia; species Carollia perspicillata. The sequence goes on from PVKM010040769.1 coordinate 47, forward strand.
AACCTGTGAGTGGGTGCTTTTTGTTTTTTAAATTACTTATTTATTTAGTGGGGAAGAGAGGTAGAGAGGGAGAGTAACATCCATTGTTTGCCTCTTGCATGCCCCCAGTCTGGGACCTGGCCCGCAACCCGGGCATGTGCCCTGATCAGGAATCGAACCTGGGACCTTGTAGTTCGCAGGCCAGCGCTCAGCCCACTGAGCCACCCCAGCCAGGGCGGAGGTGGGTGTTTCAGGAGGGTCCCTCCCCTGCTCCCTGGCTGCTCTGCCCTTCTGGAGTGGAGGATGCTGACCTGGTACTTGCGGCTCGCTGACCTTTTACATCAACCTCGCAGCGGCTGCGGCTCTGCAGCAGACCCCCCAGGACTGGAGCTTCTCCAGGCCAGGGCCAGCGAGCCCAGGACGGAGAGTGCAGGCCCGCCTCCCCTCCCATTTCCGGCCGCCGCTCCGGCTGGTTCAGAGCAGCAGGTGTTCCTTTTCCAGCCCAGGTCGTGCTGCGGTCCCCCACCCCCGTGGGTGTCTTCCTCTGAAATCCTGCAGCTCTTGCAGTGGGAGCCACATAATGAAGGAGCTGGGCACATGCCGGGCTGTGGTGTGTCCTGGCTGCTTCGTGTGCAGAAATCTTGCGGCTTCCCCCAGACTGCAGTAACAACATCCCAACTGTTGGCTCAGCACTTGACGGCGCCCTGAAACGTGGTCCGTCCGTGCCGCCGCAGGTACTCCTGCAACGGCTGGCCCGTTTTAGAGACGGGGAAATGGAGGCTCTGGGGAAGTGCCCGGGCCCTCCGCCCCACATCCACAGAGGGCAGGGGCATGTGGCTGTTCCTCCTCCATCTCCCCTCCACGTCCAGACAGTGCTGGGGAGACCCTGATACGTGGTCGAAAGGAAGAGGGCTAGATGTGGCCACGTGTGACTCTGTTTGGGGTGAGCGGGGTGGGCCCCGAGGCAGCCTCCCAGGGTGCTCCTTGCTGAAATGGGCGGAGGCCCTGAACCGACCACGGGACAGAGAGGTCCGTGGAAACCTCCCACCAGGGCCAAGTTCTCTTTCAGTTTTGAGCAATTCCTCGGAAGTCAAGGCCAAACCAAACCCCCAAACCGTCAAATACAGCCAAGTCGCTAATGCAAGGCAGCACCGAAGGCTTTGATGCGTCCCCCTTTCATTTCGGAAGGGCAGGCTCACCGTAAAAACACGACCCGGGGCAGGGAAATAATCCTGCTTCTGAAATATTCCAGAACTGCCTGGCGTCTGGCCGGTGATGTCCAACAGCCACAGTTCCAGGAAAGCCTGGGTCTGCCCTGGGTGGAATCCTGGCCCCACGGGCACGTGCGGCAGGGCAAAGGGTCAAGAAGAGCACGTCGTACTTGCTGAGGGGACTCATCAAAGGTCAGACAGGCCCAGTTCTGGATTCTGGCTCTGCTCATGCCCACCCCGTCCCTGCCCCTCCGGGTGCCCATCGGTAAAATGGAAATAACGAGCACCCGCCTCGGAGGGCTGTGTCACAGAGTGAGGGAGCAAGGGGCTGGGAGGACCCCACTGTGTGCGAGGTGCTTGGGAGGAGCAGGAAGTTGGTCCTCCGGCTTGTAGTGCTGCAGCTGTGGTTTCCAGAGGTGAGTCTGGAGTCAGCGAGATGATTACGCAAAATAACGGGCCTGGGCTAGAGGGAAAGCTCTGTGGTTTCCCAGCGCTCTTTCGGTCCTCTTTCACTTCCAAAGAATGTCCCAGAAAGTGGACGCTTCTCTCTCTTTATACTTTAAAGATTATATTCCGCTGGGGTAAGAACAGTCACCATGAGACCCTCCTCTTGAGAAGCGCCCGGCACAGCGCTGTCGGCTGTTGTACGGCAGGTCTCTAGAGCTCACTCTTCCCGTGGACCTGACCGTCGTGCCTGCTGGTTAGTGACTCCCCATTGTCTCCCCCTCCCCAGCTCCCGGTCCCCCATTTCACTCTTCCGTCCTACGAATGTGACTCTTTCAGGTCCCTTCTACAGACGGAATCGTCCCAGTATCTGCCTTTCGGTGGCTGGCTTATTTCCCTTAGCACAATGTCCTCAAGCGCCATCCAGGCTGTCACACACGGCTGACATTCCTTCTTTTGAAGGGTCGAGTGGTATCGGAGTGTTTGCGTCCACTGCGTTTAGGTGGTTCCCACATCTCAGCCTGAGTTCACATCTCAGTGAACCGTGCGCAGGGAACGCGGGTCTCGAGCACAGTGAGGGATGGGAGGTGGTGGGCGTGGGAGAGCCAGAATCCGAGCTGACCTTCGACATGAACCCTCGGCCAGTAGCGTTGCTCTTCGAGACCCTGGTTTCAATGCTTTTGGGCAAATACCCGGAAGTGGGATCGCTGGCTGGTAGGACAGTTCTGTTGTGAACTCGATGAGGAACCCTCACACTGCTTTTCCCAGCAGCTGCGCCATTTTCTTTCCCACTGATGGGTGTGCAAGGGTTCCAGTTTCTGCACATCCTCACCAACACCTACCTAACCCCCCGCAATAATAGCCATCCTACCAGGTGTGGAGTTATAGCTCATTGTGCTTTTAAAAAAAAATTTACCCATGATTTTTTTAAAGAAGGATTTAAAAATAAATAAAAAAGGTTTTATTTATTTTTAGAGAGGGGGAAGGGAGGGAGAAAGAGAGGGAGAGAAACATTGATCTGTCACCTCTTGCACACCTCCAACTGGGGACCTGGCCCACAACCCAGGCATATGCCCTGACTGGGAATCGAACCAGAGACCTTTTGGTTCACAGGCCAGCGCTCATTCCCCTGAGCCACACCAGCCAGGGCTCACTGTGTTTTTGAGTGACATTTTCCTGATGACCAGTGACACACTGAGTATTTTTATGACCAGGTACATGCACCTGTTGGTCATTTGTGTATCTCCTTAGAAAAATGTCTGTTCAGGTCTTTAGCCCATCGTTTCAATGGCGTTAGTAGTGTTTTCACTACTGAGATCGAGGAGGAGTTCCTTTCTATTTTAGAGACTAACCCCTTAGCAGACACGTGCTTGCAAGTATTTCCTCCCATTCCGCAGGTTGTCTTCTCACTCTGCTGTTTGCGTTCCTGTGCAGGGCTTTTTAGTATGACGTCGTCCTGCTTGCTCATTTTCATTTTTGCTGCCTGTACTTGTGATAGCATATCCAGGAGAGCTCCCTGCCAAGAGCTCAGAAATAAATCCGTGCGTATGGTCAATGACCTTTAACAAAGGCGCCGAGAATATACAACGGGGAAAGGACAGGTCTCTTCAACAACTCGGTCTGGGGAAACTGGGTACCCACATGCGAAAGAATCCAACAGGGCCCTTATTTGACGCTACACACAAACATCAACTCAAAATGGAGTAAAGACTTAAACATAAGACACGCTCCCAGGAGAAAAGACGTCTCTAACCTGCTTCCCGAGAGCAGGACCAGGCTCTGCAAAGCCTCAGCAATAGCAGGTGGAAAGCTTTTTAAGACATTTTTTTTGTTGTTGCTGCTGTTTCATTTTTATTTATTTTTACTTTTAGGGCTCAGGATACCAGTTTTAACTTCTGGTTCTAATACAAAATCTCCTCCAAAATACATACTTTTCAGGAAGTTAACGAAGTGAAAACTGCACAATTTAAAGGAAACTAACTATTCACAATAATGCATACAGGAGGTAAAAATCTTGAAGGGAGGTTGCCAGGGACTGGAGTCTGGTAAATACTATTATACGGCCTGGAGCGTGCTTGGAAATACGATGGCAGGGCGTACACGTTCACTGATGCGCGTGTGAGTATATGTGTGTGTCTGAGTGTAGGATTTCAGCTGCGCCCTAATGAGGGCCAGTTCATGACTGAAGTCTGCCCTGCACCGGGAATGCACATTTCAGCCAGTGAACGACTACTCACTGGTCCTCCCTTCAGAAAAGGTTCCTTCAGAGCTTCAGTGATCTTGACCTCGGACCTTCGCGGACCAGCCTAACAGCCGTCAGAAATGACTTTCTCTCCTGGTGAAGGAGGGGTGTTCTAGAAACACTCCCAGACACTCGACTCTGGCCCTCGTGTGAACCGGACTCGGTGCGCCCAGCATTGCCGTCCGGTGGCAGGGGGGCACCCTGGGCCTGGAGTCCCGGATCCTCTGTGTTCTGCCTCTTCTTGAGGACTTCACGTGGTTAGGGTGAGCTGGTCCCGCGTCTGTCTCGAGGAAACTTCCATGCCAGGTGGGGTCAGACAGACAGCTGGTGTTTCCACAAGCTTCCGGGACCACTTGAGAGGCTGTTTGGGGAGCTCGTCGTAGGTGGGGCAGGACTTGGCCGAGCCTCGTCTTCATCGCGTTTTGATGAACAGAAGTTCTTCAATTTAATGGAGCAAGTAAGTCGATCGTTTTGCGGTTGGTATTTTTGGTGTCTCTAGAAATTCCTCTATACCTAGAGATTATAAAGACATCTTCCTATTTTTATCTTGTAGGACCTTTTATAGCTGCCTCTTCCATTTCGGTCTTTCATTTCCTTGGGAATAATTATATGTGTGGTGTGAGGGAGAGGTTCGTTCTTTTTGGGTTTTTTTTTCGCATGTGGATATCCATCTACGTAGGCATCTCATCTCTCCTCAGTGATCTGCACAGCTGCCTTTATCAGGAAGCTCAGTGGCCAAGTGCACACGGGCCTTTTTCTGGATTCTCCGTTTTGCCCCTTTGGCTTACCTCTCCTTGTGCCAACACCACACTCGGTTAAACGCTGTAACTTTAGAATAGATCTGGTAGAGCAGGAAGCCTCTTCCATTGCCATGTGCGCACACCTGGTAGGGGGCTGTGGGGGTGTCCCTGGCACTCATCTCCTTTTACGTGGTGGAGACCACCAGTTTCTATTCCAATAAAGGTGACAGCGATAGATCGAAGTGGCTCCCCACAATGACATCGTAGACGGAAATGCTATGCGAAAGCCCACGGCGTCTGAAGAAGACTTTTTGGACCTTGTGAGAAAAGGGGCAGTGCCCCCTCCTTCCGGGAGGGCGGCTCCCTCCAAGCCAAGCCCAGGGGAGGTGGCCAGAACGAAAAGCCCACAATACCCGCTCTGCCCCCATCCCTGCATCCATAGCCAGGGCGGTCACTCCCACCCCGTGCTCACGGAATGCACGCAGTTGCTTTCCTGGGGTTGGTTAATCCAGGCGAAGTCAAGGTCTCGCCATAGTCCCGGTCGGACGCAGGCGGCTGTTGCTGTCCCTTACCACTTCAGGACTTTAAACCTCCCTTCCCACATCAAACGTCCAGCACTTGGGACTCCCTGGACAGGAGGCGGTCGTGACTGGGGAGAAGCTGGGTGGCTGGGGAAGGTGCAGGAGGGTACCCTCGGGGCTGAGAGGCGACAGCTTGTGGGGAAGGTGCCAGCTGGAACTTCGTAGCTGCTCAAGGTGACCCCAAGGGTCCGAAGTTCTCGCCAGTGGCTTGGACAAAGGACTTTTAAGCTTTAGATGTTTGGAAAGGGACAAAGAGCTGGGAGATGGGAGTCGTATGTTTGCCCCTGACCGTCCCTGCCCCTTACCCCTTTGTAAGGATATCTTCAGGAGAGACAGTTGGAGTCGTATCTGCTTCTACGAGATACACGCTTAAATATTTCGGCCTCTTGGATTTTATAGTCTCAGAGAGGCAGGGGAGTGCCAAAGCCTAAGAGGCCTGGTTCAACTCTCAAACCCGCCGACGCCGTTCTCGTGGGCGGCTCTGTGGGGCCTCCCTGCCTCACGTACACAGTGGAACGAAAAAACCTACCATCCAGGTTACCGGAGAGATGAGACGGGGTCGCATGTGGCAGAGCAGACACACCATCAGGAGGGACCGTGGACCCCTCCCTGAGGGCTCCTGCCATGAGAAGGGTCACCTACCCCTCCTCTGCCCCCTTTGACATTTTTTCTAGATCTACTAAAATATAATTTACGTACCCTAAAAGTCACCCGTTATAAGTACACTAAGCGCAGCAATATTTAGTAAATTACAGAGTTGAGCAACCGTCACCACAGCCTACTTCTAGAACCCTCCGTCACCTCGAAAGCTTCCCTCGGCCTCATTTGCAACGGATCCCTCCCGCCAGTGCCCCAGACCCAGGAAACCACGGGTCTGCTCTCTGTCTCTATAAATCTGCCTTTGCCGCACATTTCCCATAAATGAAATCATACGTTATGCAGTCTTTTTCATCTGGCTTTTGTTCCACTCAGCATCATGTTTCTTGAGAGTCATCCACATGGCAGCATGTATCATCACGGCACCGCCTTTTACTGTAGAGTAATAGTCGATTCCACGGCCATCCACATGTTATCTGTCCACCCAACGATGACATTTGGATTGCTTCCGACTCTGGGCTGTTACGAAGTAAAATCACGATGCACTGTGCTATGAACGTTCGCATCCGAGCCTTTGTGTGGATGTAAGTTTTTAATTCTCTTGAGTATACCCTCAGGAGCGGCCGTATGATACGTTTCCCTTCCGAAGCCAAATGCCCAGCTGTTTTCCGAAGTGGCCCCCCGGCCCACGTTCCCAGCTCACCGAAGGCTCGGGTCCCCCCACGTGCTCAGGAGCTCTCGGTCTTCTCTGTCTCGCCGATTACGGCCAGTCTAGAGGCTGTGTGGGCATCGCATTATGGTTTTATTTTGCATTGCCCTGATGATTAATGATGCCGAGCCCCTTTTCATGAGCTTGTTGATTATTGTCTATCTTCCTCCTACTCAAATCTTTTGTCCGGGTTTTAAGCCGGGTTGTCTTTTTATTACTGCGTTTCAAGAGTTCTTTATATAGTCTCAATACAAACCCCTTTTCAGATATAGGAATTAGGAATATTTTCCCCTAATTTGTGACACATCTTTTCATTTTCTTCATGGCATCAACTTACAGAAGTTTGTAAGTTTAATGAAGTCAAATTTACCAACTTTGGCCTTTTGGTGTCCTATCTGAGAACTCTTTGCCTAGCTAAGGTCAAGAAGATTTTCTCCTACATTTTCTTCTAGAAGTTCTTGTTCTTTTTTTTTTTTTAAGACTTTATTTATTTATCTTTAGAGGGGAAGGGAAGGAGAGAGGGAGAGAAATATCAATGTATGGTTGCCTCTTGTGCGACCCCTGTTGGGAACTGGCCTGCAACCCAGGCATGTGCCCTGACTGGGAATCGAACCGCGATCCTTTGGTTCACAGGCCCCCGCTCAATCCACTGAGCTACACCAGCCAGGGCTATAGTCTTCGTTCTTATGTTTAGGTCTATGATCCCTTTGAGTTGGTGTTCTGTGCACGATGGGTCCAACTTATTTTGTGCATGCGATGTCATGATAACCCACACTGTTAGTTGGAAAGATTATTCTTTCCTGTTGAATTTCTTGGTACCTTTGCTGAAAATCAGTTGCCGGTAAATCTGTAAGACTCTCAGTTCCATCCCCCAGACCTATGATGTGCTGATCCTCGTAACAGCTCCACCCTGTCTGGACTACTGCAGCCGTGTAGGAGGTTTGGAAAAGGGGCAGCACGAGCCCTCCAATTTCGTTCTTCTTTGTCAAAACTGGTTTGGCTATTTTGGGTCCTTTGCATGTCCCCAAGCACTTTAGGATCATCTTGTTCATTTCTAAAAAACAGAAAGCCTCCTGGGATTTGGAGAGAGATCGCGCTGACTCTGCAGATCAATTCGGGGAGAACTGCCACCTTACCACCACTGAGCCCTCCCTCCCATGGACAAGGGAGGCCTCTCTGTTAAAAAGCACAGCTTCTTTAATTTCACTCAGCAGTGTTCTGTCATCTCAGAGTATAAGCCCTGGACTCCTTTTATTAATTTATCCCTCAGTATTCCATTATTTTTTAAAAGATTTTATTTATTTATCTCTAGGGGGGAAGGGAAGGAGAGAGGGAGAGAAATGTCAATGTATGGTTGCCTCTCGTGAGTTCCCCAGTGGGGAACTGGCCTGCAACCCAGGCATGTGCCCTGACTGGGAATCAAACCGTGATCCTTTGGTTTGCAGACTCACGCTCCATCCACTGAGCTACACTGGCCAGGGCATAGTTCATTCTTTTCGATGCTACTATAAGTAGCATTATTTTCTTAATTTCGTTTCTGGGTTGTTTGTTACCTGTGTATAGACATACCATTGATTTTTGTGTACCCATCTTGTATCAAATGATCTCGCTAAGCTCGTTATGAATTCTGACAGGTTTTTGGTGGGTCCCTTTGGGTTTTCTACACTAGAATCATGTCATCGGTGAATCACAGCGTTTTTACTTCTCCCTCTCCAACCTGTAGGCCTTCTATTTCTTTTCTTTTCTTTTTTTTTTTGCCCACCCGCCCTGGCTGGAACTTCAGAATAGAACAGGAGTGACAAGACCAAATGTGCTTGCTCTGTTCTTGATCGCAGGGGAGAGAGAGATCATTAGCTGCTCCATTTTTAAGGCATTTCTTGCTATTCCTACCATTTTCTCATCACCATTGCTAATGATTTTAACTTAGGGAAGTAAGTAAGAAAGATAAGGGAAGCTAAACGAACTAAAAAACATAAAAAATATGCTCTTTCCTGACCACAGCCTCAGTTTGAGCAAAATGTAACCAAAAGCAGGCCCCTGGTGTTTCACAACATTCAAGAGACCGGAAACCAGCTGCCCTGTGCACTTTGGACCATTCACGCACAGCGGGACGCTACCCAGCCACTAAAGGTAGGCTGAAGAAGATGTTTTGATAGCATGGGGAATTCTTACATTCTAATGTTAAAGACAGCAACAAGAATAACACAGACAGGATGGTCTCAATGCCATAAAGAAACGCACGTAGGAGAGACAGGAAAGAAAACATGTAAAACTCTCCCATTGTTGCCTCTGCGTTGAAAGATCACGGACGACAGTTTTTTCTAATTTGTTTACATTTGTTTCAACTGAACAGCTTTCCACAATGAGCATCCAGGAAAGGAGAAGGGAAAGCCCCGCCCACGGGGCAGACACGCGGAGAGCCGGCAGCGGGCACACTCACCTCACAGTGCTCACACTCACCTCACAGTGCTCACACTCACCTTACAGTACTCGTCGATCGGGATCAGGCGCTTGACGGCCACGTCCCGGATGTGGCTCCGCCGGAAGAGGATTTTGCCTGAACGAAAGAACACGCGGCACCGTCAGCGGGCAGCGACGAGCTCTCGGCCAACTGCAGGGTGCGCTGTGGGTGTCTCCGGGAGGCCTGAGTGGGACCCGAACTCCAGGCTGTCATCAGTATCCCCCTTTCAGACTGCACAGGGCCTGGGGGACCCGGTGCTTGGTCCTCCAAAGCCCTGTTCACAGCTCTAGTGCAAAGGCTGGAGGGAGTGGGGCCCGGCGGGTAAGTTGCAGAGTTAAAGGAGGCTGGCACCGACCCGTGGCAGGAAGACACTCACTCCTACTCCGACCTGATGATCTCAGGGGTGCTGTCCAGCTCCAGGGTTCTCATGCTGCCGGGGCAGTGCAGCGAACACTCAGATGTGCCCAAACCTCGCGGTTCAGTCTCCTTTCCTCGTCCACCTTCTTTCTGCACTAGACTTCAGTTCCCCGGCACGCCCTGGCGTCCCACGATTCGGTGCCTTTCCCTCTGCCCCGGGTACCCAACCCCATCCGCTGTCCCTGTGGGGAAACTCATACCCACTGCACGTGGCTAAGAGTTTCTGCCCCTTTCTGACTGCGCACATCTCGTTACCCATTTGCTGGTCTTCCTTCCTACCAGTCCGGGGGCTCTGCACACACAGGGACCGATGGGGCCTCGGTCAGTGGTGTGCCCTCCCCATGCGGCACTAACATCTGATCGGTGCAGGAAGCTGGCTTCCACGTGCAAAGACGACACATCCCTCAAATGTCTTCCCTGACTGGAGTTTGCAGCAGAAGGATCCCGAGCCTCCCTCCCTCGCTGAACACTGAGGGTCCATCCACTCCTTGCCCGGTGCCACCCTGAGCACTGGGGTGAGGAATCGCAGACTCCAGTGCAACGTACAGGTCAAGGAAGTGGGTCACAGGCAAACACAAGTACATAAATGACACCACCGAGCGCCCCTGGAAATACCCAAGACACAGACATGTTATGGGCAAGGGCTGTTTAAAGCAAGTCTGTGGGTTCCCAGGAGTCCCGCCAGGAGAGGGTAGCCAAGCGTGTGCGCCAGGCTAGCCTGGGCTCCGGGTTCTGAATGTGTCACACACGGGCAGGGACAGGGAAAATCAGAAAAAAGACACCACGGAAGGCCACAGAGGTGGGAGACAGAGATGAGCCCCTCTGCCACGCTTATTGGAGAGCCTCGGGGGGGCGGGGCGGGGTCTAGGGGTCAAAAGCACAGGGAGACCACAGCTGTCCAGACGGCACAGCATGGACGCCTGCTAGCGGCTTCACCAATCCTGGTCTGAGGTCAAGGAGCACAGTCTGGGTCACGAGGCTGGCGGGGCGAGCGGGAACAGGATGGTAGGAAAGGTTCACGCTCCCACGGCAGGACAGAATCGAAAGGGGTGCTGGGAAAAAGCCGACAGATTTTGAAAGATTTGCAATGCAAGCTGGCAAGGAAGACTGGAAGCCAGAAAGGCCCTTTAGCTAATCCAACATTTAAAATAATCAAACAACTTGCTTCTGGGTAAAAAAGCACCATTAGGAAATTAGGTAGCTACGTCCAGCGTAACTGAGCTTTTTTTGCTCACGTCCACTGATTAAGTCCCAGTGAGATAAAACACGTATCCCTCCTATTCCTCCATAACAAGGACTCTCCTTTCTTGATGACGGTGAGAGGTTTAATTCTGCTTAGGAATCGATCAAATTTCTGATACACCGTGCTTAGAAAAGAAAAATCTAGAAGAAAGCGCATCCCAGGGATCAGAGTGTTTGTCCCTGAGGAGCAGTAGAAGAAAGAGACTGTTGTTTTCTTCTTTCTACTTCTGCCAAAGTTCCTACCATAAACATTGAAGGATTCCAGAATCAGAAAATTTCCATGTCATTCAGAACAACAACAACAACAAAAAAGGGCCAATAATGCAGTCAAGGGGGAAGGGGCTTGCAATCTGGCTTTCCTGGAACGGTACCCCCTCACCCACTTGGTGGGCGCAGGCTCTACGAGGACCCTCAGTGCGCCCACGCTGGGGCCTGCCCTCCTGGCACTGACGGAGGGTGCTCCCCAGCAGGCAGGGACCCTGCTGGCATTTTGGGTGAGGCCACCCTTCCCTGAGGGGGAGTGCCCCGACCTTGCAGGATGTTTGGCATCCCGGGCCCAAAGCCAGAGAGGGCTGGTAGCCCTCTCACCCCCCTCCCTCTCCCACCCCCAGTCTCTGTGAGAGTCAATTCACTGCTGTCGTGGGTGGGAATTAGAGCCCTTAGCCTTGTCCCAAGCCTTCAGCAAGGCAAATGCTTCCCGCCCTCTAAGCTCCTTCTCAGAATGGGAGAGGAGTCCTTTCCAAAAATGTTTGGTCCCATTTGGGTATAACGCCCCCTTCTGTAAGCCACAGGGAGGGTGTGGAGTGGGGGGCACAGGCTTCTTCCCGAGAAGGTGTCAGCCGGCCCGACAGGCATGGTGCTGGCAGTGCTGGTGCCCCTCCTGCCCCGCCCCCCGGCCCCCAACAGCAAGGCTGGCCCTGTGCCTCCACCATCAGAGGGGATTCACCCACCACCTGGCCTGCAGGGCCTGAGAGACACGGACAGAGAACTCAGGTGCCTTCGGTGTCCCCATAGGGTGTGACACAATGACAAAGGCATCACTCCCCTCCCTGAACAGCCTCAGTGGGACAGGAGGCTCTAAGCACATGTCAGGTGTCCTGCCAACACGGGGGATGGGAAGCCTCGTGTGAATCCGAGGGCTGCCTCTTACTGATGGTGCCCCCTCGGGGGACGCACGGCCGCCGGAGGCCGGGTCTCCTCGTCTGTCACGTGGGCACAAAGCCCCTTCTCTTTGCGGTCATCTCCATCACACGCCCCGTGCAGGGCCTGGGCCCTCACACACGGGCAATGGCTTTCTGTTTTGCTCCAACCGTTCAGAAGATGCTGCGTTACAGTCTGCGCTGAAGAGCGCGTCCGAGCCCCCAGCTTCATTTCTTAAGACCCGCCTCCTGCTGGCCTGTTCGCCACCGACCCTCCTCAGAGCTGGAGTTACGGCTCGGGACGGGTTGTGGGGGGCCCGCGTGGCTGCACCTGATGTGAAGTGTTTCTGAGTGAGTCGTGGGGGAAGAGGGCGAGCCAGCCTGCACCCATCCCTCGCCCGCCAGCCGGGCCAGCCTGCCTGGGGTGGAAAGGGTGCTCAGTGTGGAGAACAGCCTTCGGTGGGAACGAGCAGGCTTTTGTTTTCCACAGTGGAGGAAGGCCAAACTGTAATTTTTAATTTTCAAGCAGCGTCCTCTGCCAAGTTGGCCTCCCCAGTTCTTGCTGGGGTGGAAAATTGCAGAGGGCGGCTCTCCCCTCCCCCTGCCTTTGTGCGAACATGAGACCTGCTTTTGTTCTGCTGACGTGGCCGGCTTGGCAGAAAAGTGACCCTTAGGAGAGGGGACTTTCTCCCGCGGGCCCCTGACCTTGGCCTAGGCTTTGAGGAAAAGCTAGGAGGTGGCCTGGGAAGGGGTGCTCCAGGCGTCCTGGGGCCCAGCGGGACCTCTCCAAGTAACAGTGGGTGTCCCGCATGGGGAAGTCGGCAGAGTCCCTGAGAACGGCATTTACATGAATTCGTGGGTGGAAGAGAATTACGTAACCACGAAAGCTTTCAGGGGCTGGGGAGAGGGTCAACCCAAGCTCCTCCCTATCCTGGGAAGTTTCTCCAGAGCGGGGTTTGCCTTTCATCCAGGAAAGACGTAACTCACTGCTTTCCTTTCCTTCCTTGGAGAAAATCTTACATTTAGAGCCCCGCTCAACGTGAACATTCAGACTGACCACTGAAGTCCGACTCCAAGACATGAAATACCAAGCGATGCCAAAAGAATGTCGCTGGGCCCTGTTTCTGCCTTTACGGAGAACCTACTATGTGTCCCGGGGGGAGGGGAAGCCCGTGAAGCAGGGATCATGTCCCATTTGACAGATGTGGAAACTGAGGCTCAGTGGGGGGGGGCGGGGTGGAAGTCACAGGGCCGGTCTGTTTTGACTCCAAAGCACGTGCTTGGAGCAATGACATTTGGCTATTGGAGCTGGCACTCCCGGCTGTCTCCAGTAGGGAAAAAAAATTCCAATGTGATTGCACACTTTCCCTGTGGAAGAACTGAAAACATTAGCTCTTTTAGGCAAATGAGCCTCCCAGGGGATGGGGGTCTGGCAAACACACCTTCCCTGTCCCTAAACCCAAGCCACAACGACAGCAGCTGGCAGAACCCTGGAGTGGGGGAAGGGGGCCCGGCTCCGGTGGGACCTGGGGCATCTCCCC
>PVKM010040771.1:0-13354 GCA_004027735.1 Carollia perspicillata
AGGGGGCTACAAGACTGAAGGAACCTAGATGAAGCACCCGCCTCAGCTGTAGGTCCTGCTTGCTTCATTTATTCTTTGTCTTTTTATTATGATAAAATACACTTAAGGTTTACCATTGTAACCATATTAAAGTGTACAATTCAGTGGTATTAAGTACATTCACAATGTTATGTAACTGCTGTATATTTCCAGAGCCCCAAATGGAAACCCCATATCCATCAGCTGTCACTCCCATTCCTCTCTCATCTCCAGCTCCTGGCAACCACTGATCTGCTTTCTGTCTCTATGGGTTCGCCTGTTCTGGATGTGCCATGTAAATGGAGTTATACAGATGTAGTCTTTTGTGTCTGGCTTCTGTGCCGAGAATATGTAATTGTGGGAGCGAGGCAGAGTTGGGGAAGGGAGACTGTGTTCTGTGCTCATGGGAGCTCCAAGTTAGCGCTGACAGCAGTGTGGACACAGGTTCTTGGTGGAACCTGTTCCATTCCTGGATTTGGATAGAGAGGGATACCATTTTTGACTAAATCCCTTTGGTTCCTGAGGTCTGGGGAGCAAATAGCAAGAGTTCAGACAGCAAGGAATGCCAGTCTAATAACCCTAACATTGTGTATTTGTTTCCAGCCTTGGAATTATGAAAGATTGGGTAACAAAGAATTCCTGTGCATCAGGCATTCAGATGTGCCTCCCAGCTCCCTTTACCTCATACCCCCATGCACACAGCTCTCACTTATATCCCACCTTCCCAACTCCATGGATGTGCCCCTGACTCACTGTTTATTCCTTCATCGTGTCATACCCACAACCCATCTCTCTCTCTCTTTCTTCCTTCCTCCTTCCTTCCCTCCCTCCTTCCCTCCTTCCTTCCTTCCTTCCTTCCTTCCTTCCTTCCTTCCTTCCTTCCTTCCTTCCTTCCTCCTTCCTCTCTCTCTCCCTCTCTCTCTCTCTCTCTTTCATTCTTTCATTCCTTTGCTTACATATACCTTCAGCTAACGTGTTCTGGGCCCCATCATGTACCAGGAGCTAAACTGGATGCTGTTGCTGCAGTGATGAATTAGCATTAATCCAGTCATATAGAGACAGATATTTAAATAGTCACTTAAAATACCTGGTGATGAGATCCCCAATACAGGACAGCATGTTCCCAGGACAGCATGTTCTGGGAGCACCTTGGGGGTGGATGAGGAAGAGGGGAGAGAGGAGACGGCAGTCCTCATTTGTGTCCAAAGAGCTGGCACATTGCCCCCCCCCCACATTGCAGTTCATGGAGCTTTGTGCAGCCCTGTGTCACTGATGTCTGGCACCCCTCCAGGTAACCAGAGTCCCACTAGGTCCATTTCAAAGATGAAAACACGAAGACCCCAAGAGATTCAGCAATTCCCTCAAGTTTGAAAGCAACAGGGCTCACATGCAGGAAGAGGGGTGGCGTTGTTCTCAGTGGAATAATTTCTCACCAAGCAGATGGGTGTAGGCACCCTCTGAATGATGGGCTATCTCCCCCAATTCGCTGGGTACCCGAGTGACTCCAGCTTTCTCCCTGAAGTGGGATGGCTCAACCCAGGGTGGCCCCTCTTTCTTCCCCTCTATGCAGTGCAGTGCATTCTGACTCACAGTCTCTCCTGAAAGCACTTTGTCAGATAAGATGACAGGACTGACAGGTTGTGACATGCAGCTGTCACAGCCGGAAGGTCCAATGGAAACATGCAGAGGTGAGGATGTCAGACAACAGACACTGTCTTGTGTCACTCCCCACTCTTCTCTGGGAGAAAGAGGCCCCCTGGTATCATGGCTGAAGGCTGCTGTGGGGTCAGACCCATAGGTCTGAACCTCTGCTCTGCCAAATACTGCACATGACCTTGGACATGCTGCTGAACCTCTCCAATGTTGTACCTCAAAGCTTGGTCCCTGGACCAGAACATAGGTGCCACCTGGAAGCTTGTTGGCAGTGTTCCACCCTGTGTCCACTTAATGGTGTCTGAAGTGGGACAAGGTCTCCCAGTGTTTCCTATGCTTACTAAAGTAATAAAGCTTGTCCCTATAAGCCTCAACTTTCTCAACTGTAAAATGGGAACAGAAATGCTTCTCTGAAAGTCAGTGTGATGACTGAATGTATTTGAAACTCTTTGCTAGACTGAGGAATGGTTCTGGTTTGCTCAGAACCAGAGAAGTTCCAGGGATGTGGGACTTTCAGTTATAACACTGGGTGGAATTGTCAGCCTGCTCTCAGCTTGTGTCTGGCACACAATGAGAGCTCCTTGGGAGCCGTGGTGTCAGGCCGTCATCAGGACATGTAGGAAATATGTGGAAAGAGCCACAGGGGGACTATTTATGTTTGCACTGATGTTGTGCTGGACTGTGGGGTTTGGGGTTTCACAGTTGTCATTGTGGTTAACTCTTTCATGGTGACAACAGCCACAGCCATCACAGCTCCTGTTAATCAAGCTCTGGGTATGTGCTGGGAGCAATCCATGCACGATCACCATCACAACCACTTCCTCCAAGTAAGGACTAATGTTCCCTCCAGTTGAAAAATGAGAAAATGGCTTCTCAAAGATATTAAGGATTTTGCCCAAGGTCCTGACATTAGTAAGAGAAAGAGCGAAGGCTTGAGCTCTCTGTCTATTTGGCACCAATGGCTGGGCCTTTAATAACATGGGCATACAGACCCTCAAAGGGAGAAGCAATTTCCTCCATAGGCTCAGCTCTCAGAGCTGTTTGTAGACATTACTTAGAGAACAGTGGAGCATTTTGAAGAGGACACTTCTATAACATTTCTATAATGTTTACCACCAGGGCCTGTACCTAGCAAGTGTGTGGGAATGCCCAAGATTCTTTCTTTCCAAAAATAAAGTTGCTTCCTTCAGTTCAGCAGCAGCCTTTCTGTGTGTGACAGCCAGAGATGAGGACTTAATGAACAGGACCTGTTTGTTTTTTCTCCTCTCTGGAACAGCTTAATCACAAGTGATTATTATTGGTGGCAACTGGTCATCTCTTTCATCTGGGTCATGAGGAAATCAATCACAGCGGCATGTTAAAAAAAATCAACAATAAAAAAGGGGTAAAGAAGCTCATAAGAGCAAGGGGGAGATATGGAGAGAGGGAGCTGCCCCCTAGGGGTGAGGGAGAGAATGGATAAGAAAAGGGAGGGATGGTGAAGAGAAATGTACCACTCTGTGATTTGAATTCTTCTAATCTAAGTTTGGAAGATGAATGAGAATGAATCATATTATTCTCTCTTTCTTTTTTTTTTCCTAGCCAAAGTGGCACCAGGAATCTTAGGTTGCCAGTGTCAGAAAAGCTAATTCAAATTGGCTTAAATAAAAAGAGATACTTATTTGGGACATTTGATGACAACATGGGTACTTGGCTTCAGGTATGGCTTGAACAAGGTCCTCAACAGGGATGTCAGAACTTGGTGACTCTCCATCTTTTAGCTTCACCTTTGGCTTTCTTCTCAGGATAGTATGTGGGGTGGCAGGATGGCTGCCAGAAATTATGGCTGAATGTCCTTCCAGATTCAAGTCTAACAGTAAGAGAAATTGTCTTTTCCTAGTTGCTGTGTCCACAAATCCTGAAAGTCAGTCTGCATAGAGCAGGTTAGGACATATTCCTACCCTAGAACTAATTGCTAACATTGTGAGGAGTGGATGAGCTAATTGGCTTGACTGAGAGGGGAAAGGATGGCTCCCAGTGGAAATTCACAGTTATCAGTAAAGGAAGAAAGGATGATCAGTGGTCAGGATACCAAATGCCTATGATGTGGCCAAGGGAGGTTTTGCTTCTCTAAGAAAAGGGATCTGCAAAAAAGAATTCAGGTGCACAGAGCGAGGCCAGTATCTTAGCTATAGTTGGGGCTGGCAAGAAACAAAATAAAACATAACAACAACAAAATGATGCTCCTGTGCAGCCTCAGGCAATCTGTAATTGCTAACGATCCTGTCTGGAAGCCTTGAGTCAGATGCACTCACCTGCAGGTTGACAGAGCACTTGAGTGAAGCCAGCTTCCACCTTTGCTATGTCCTTGCATAAAAATAAGGGCCTGAATCTCAGCAGGTGTTACTTCTTGGCCAGCTCTGCTAATGATCCAGAAAGTCAGACTGGGGCCAAGAGCATTGATCATCATGTGGTTTTGAATAATGCAGAGGGTGTTGGGCTGTCCTAAACTAGTTGCAACTGGAGTCAAGGAATACATCTCTCCATACATTTGTGCATTATCTCCTCCAGCATTGTAAAAGGAGAACTTGGCTCTGGGTGATGAACTAAGACAAGGTCTGGAGTATCCAGGTAGACATGGAATTTCCAACCTTACTATTCAAGGTTAGGATACCAATCAACTAAGTGATATAGCCAACACGCTTTACATGTTTTACATGCTTTATAGCAGGGGTGTCAAACTCATTTTCACTGGGGGCCACATCAGCCTCACAGTTGCCTTCAAAGGGCCAAATGTAATTTTAGGACTGTATAAATATAACTACTCCTTAACTAGGGGCAAGGAGCTTGGCGCTGCCGCTGGATAGAAACAAGGTGCTGGGCAGGATAAAATAAAGTAGAGGGCCGAATTTGGCCCACCAGCCTTGGGTTTACCACTTGTGCTTTATAGCATCTTCAATGTAGGATGTCCTCTGGGCAAAGTTCAGAATTTTAAAGGGAAGAGGAGGGCTGGTTCACATGAAACCCCAACATACCCAAAGTTCCAGGTCCCCTCCCTGCTCCCTTGCAGGGAAACACTAATACAGCATTTAACAGAGGACTTATTTGGAATGAAATTTACCTAGGAATGACAACCAGACCGCTTTCCGTGATCTACAGGACACTCACTGTGTGATACAGCCTCTGTTTACTGTCCTAACTCATCTCTTACCACTCTCCTTGAAATGTCATCTATTCTGGCCTCTGTTCTGTTCCCTGAACTTGCTGAACCCTTTCCTACCTTTGCACATGTGGTTCCTTCAGCATGGATGGTTGTCCTTATCTAGTCCCCACCTCTCAGCTTTTCTTGGCTGACTTTTCCTTGGCATTCTTTTGAGTAGCACCAATGTAGCCCACCAACTAATTTAAAGTGGAGCTTCTTTACGTTCCACCCCACTCCTGACCTATGACATCATCTACTTTCCTGGAAACTATTTTATGTATTGATTTCCTTTTTCCTTGTCTATCTCCTCCCACAAGAATGGAAACTTCATTCAATGTGGATACCCCCAGGAGGTCGGGTCATTCTCCTCAGGGTTCTATCCAGGTGCCATAGAGGAGCATAGGGCTCTACCCCATAATGTACAATCCCTTTCCATGATGTTGGAAAGAAAGCTAGGCCTTCAGTTTGTGCCTGCATATTCCTACAGCTTCTCAGAGTCCTGTGGACAATGGCTGAGGAGACAAGCCATGCAGGAAACATCTAGGAAAAAAAGAGAAGAACAGAAACATTAAAAGCAGGGACCTTCACTTTGGTACCTTCTTCCCTAGATTCACTTCCCCCAAACAATGCCTGGCATGTGACCAAGTTTGTTAAATTACAGAATGAATGAAAGGCAATCAGTAGATGAATGCTTCTTTCTAGAGCAGTACATCTGGCAGGTTCGTTCAAATACATAAACCACTAGTTTCCCTTTCTGCCCACTAGCAAACTTACAGACTTCAAATGCTATTCCTAGTTTCATTCCCAAAGGAGTAGCCCAGCACCATGCAAAGTTTAGAGGAGGACTCAGAAGGGTGTGATACTCAGCCCTCCAGAATCTAGTCTGAAGGCGGGCGAGATGCATGCCTCTCAGCAACTAGTCAGCTAGCTGTACACAAGTCAGGGCTGAGAGATGGGAGGTAAAGACAAAGGTGTTTGAGATTCAGAAGGCGAGGAGTAAGTAGGAAATGGGACACTAAGAAGTCCATGATGGATGTGGGACTTGGGGCTTGACAAGGTCAAGGCTATGATTACCACCACTATTAACATCAACCCAAGCTGACTGAGTGCTTCCTATATGCCAAGTACTTAATGTGCATTATTTCTGAAAATATGTACAGTGACTTTCTAAGTTGGTGGCTATTACTATTATTCCAATTTTTCAGATGGGGTCATAGAGACATAAGTTAAATAACTCACCCGCAGTAAGAAGCAGATCCCAGGCTGGCTGTCAGCAAAGACCGTGTCCCTCCTACAAAACTCACACTCCTTATAGAAAATATTTCATACCTGATGGCATCATGACACAGCAAAGAAAGCACCAAATTAGGAGGCAAGAGGCCCTGCATCTGTTCATGCGGTACCACTGATTTGGATCAAGTCATTCAAGATTCTGGGTCCTCAGTTTCCTCACCACGAAAATAGAGAAATTGGACTTAGCTATACCAGGTCTTGTTGTCCACCAGCATATTCTGGGGAGAATACATATTCTGAGGCTCCTTACGAAGGCTGTGATTCAGTGGGGATGAAGTGTAGCCTAGAAATCTGTAAGCATAAAAAATTCCCCAAATGAGCTTATGCACAGCTACAGGGTTGGATAGTGAGGGCTTAGATTAGTGTTTTCAACCCTGGCTTCACATTACACCCAGGGTATAAAAAAAATCCTGGACCCTGTCCCAGACTAACTGAATTGGCATCTTTAGGGATGAGGCTGGCAGGGGTAGGAGAGCATCAGCTTTAAAGTTGAAAGACCATTAAATTCTTGAAATGTGGCTAGTGTGATTGAGAAACCAAATATTTACTTCTAGTTATTACTTTATCTTTAAATAGTCATGTGTGGCCAGTAGGTGCTGTGTTGGAAACCCAGGCTCAAATGTGGTTGAAGGCTTGGAAGCTCTACATGACTTTGTGCCTCGATTCCCAAATTGTAGAGCTCTTTTTAGAAAGTGTATTACTTAATACCCATCCCCTCCACTCTGTTCTGAGAGACTAGAGCACAGGGTCTGAGTTAAAACTGGTGTTCCTCTCCTGGTTTCTGGACCAGAGTGCTCCAGCTATCTTGGACAGCTCCCTTAGCTGGGAGTCCAGCAGTCACCAGAAAGTTAAGATTAAGCTTCTCATTCGAAGAGCAAGGAGGAGAGAGAGCAGAGCAAAGTGGTGTTAGGCTACTTTAGAAGAACGCTGATGGGTTTGCTCCTGAGAGGAGCAAACTGGGCCGATAGAATATAAATAATAAAATGGTCCAAAGAGTGAGGATTGCTTGGAGTGGAATTCTGTGTTTGTGGGTGACGGAGTTGATGTGTTTTAGGGAAATGATGGACAAGGGAAAATAATAAGGCTTTGTTTGGTTTTTCTTCCAAACTCAATAACTTGGCTTTATTAGATCATTCAGTAGTTCAATTTGTTACATGTTTATGGAGTACCCAACCTCTCTCAGGTCCCAAGATAGAGGTTGAGCCCCAAACATTTGAATCCCCACTGTGATGGGCTTGACATGTGTTTCTGCTTTATCCTGAAGCTTGTAGGAGCGCCTGGAAAAAATTAAGCAGCAGTACACAATTCTCCAATTTGAACATTAAGAAGAGTTTCATTAGCAATGTGCAAGGTGGGTGAGAGAGGATGGGGCAAGATTGGGTTAGGTACTTTATAGTCTGAGAGAACTGCTGTCGGTCTGAACACAAACAAGTAAAACAGAGAAAGGAAAAAGAAATAAACCTGTGGGGTGATGAAGAAATAATAGATACTTCTGAGCTTCAATGGTGGTTAACTGCAGTAGTAAGTATGGGAAGAGAGACTTCTTCCTCACTGATCGGGGAAAAATGAAGGACAGAAAAAAAGTCATAAAATGGTCCAGAGGGTGGAGGTTGTGTGGGCTGAAATATTGTGTTTGTGAATGATGGACCTGATGTGCTTTGGGGAAATGGTACCTGAGAGTGATTTCCCCTCTCAGCCCATCTCCTACATACACTGACTGCCAGTTGATGGGAGATCTTTGACGTTGATTCTCATTTCTGGGGGATTTTCTTTTCTGGTTGGGTGCCTAAAGAAGGACTGAGTGGACCCTGGCAAGGTGGTTCAGTTGGTTGGAGCATCTCCCACATGCCAAAAGGCTGGAGGTTTGGTCCCCAGTCAGGGCACCTACCTAGGCTGTAGGTTCGATCCCCAGTTGGGGTGAATATGGGAGGCAGCCAATTGATGTTTCTCTCTCACATTGATGTTTCTCTCTCTCTCTCTTCCCCTTTTCCTGTGTCTCTGAAATCGATAAATATGTCCTTGGGTGAGGATTTTAAAAATGTTAAAAAGAAGAGAAAGATTGAGTAGTGGTTATTACACACACACACACACGTTCTGTTTCCTGTTCTGCACACCTGAAATCACTTTCCCAGCAGCTAAGCATCCAAATACTAGATTCAGATGATCTGGTCTGGAATAATGGCCCTGTTGTGTACTAGTAGTGTGAGTTTGGGCAAGTTAGATGTGAGAGAGGAACGTCAATCGGTAGCCTCCCATACACACCCAACGGGGGATCGAACTCGCAACATAGGTATGTGCCATGATGGGGAATAGAACTCACAACCTTTTGGTGTATGGGAAAATGCTCCAACCAACCTAGCCACCCAGCCAGGGCTCATCGTTATCCTTTTTGTTGGTATCCACTCTCGTAGGCAGAAGGAAATTAAGCTATGGAAATGAAGGCAGGGTTGCTAACAATGCCCAGTTCTCTCATGCTTCCTGGGGATGAGCTTCCTGCTCATTTATTTCCTCTCCAAATATTTATTGGGTCCCTACTGTGTGTCAGACATTGTGTTAGGCTTTGAAGACACTAACTTGAAAAACATCCCGCCTTTGAGACGAGGTAGAGAAAAACATAAGTCAGTGTTAGAGTTCATATACTCAGGTCACAGAAATTCAGTTTCAGTTGAACTGGCACAGGGCAAGATCATTGGTATATTTAATTTACTTTCCAAGGTGTTTTCTTGTGCAACCAGGAATTAGAGCCACTGTTGTGTGTAAGGAAACATTAGATGACATTTTGCAGTAAGTGAGCTATTGTCAGCATGGGGCCACATGGATTTTAGGGAAATCACTTAACCTCTCTCCCTCTATCTTTATGAGAAATACCAGCCATGAGTGTTATAACCACTTGCAATACCTCATCTCTTGGCGAGTTAGAATCAAAGAGATAATAGGTGTCTGTGTCCTTTATAGCCTTTGTGAACGAGTAAATGAAATGAAAGTTGGTATCAGACAACATTACCCATGGAGTCAGGTCTCACCCTGAGGACTCAGTCAAGCTCTGGAACATCCTAGAACATTGGAGCAATACCTCTGTCATGTGGGACTGAAACAGAGTTGAGAGCAGACACCCAGAATCCCACACTTCCCTGCCTCCCTCGCTCTGTGTTTAAAACAGTTTGTTCTGTGTTCTGCAGAGCACTGAGCATGGGGAGAGAACTGCTTTTGCTTCAGAACCAAAGTGGGTGTCTGAAATCTGTTCCTCTCCCGCTGCTTCATGCTGCTGGAGAGGCTGGTGCCAGAGGTGTTCAGAGACTGATCTATGGAATCCGAAAAGGACAGGCTGAGCGGCAGTGGGAAGAGGTTAAGTGCAGGAGGGATGGCCTCTGCTATCCAGGCAGGAAGCAGGAAGAATGTTCAGGGCCCTGAAAGAAAGGACCATTTGGCATATCAGCTGCCAGGCTCTGGGAATGTGGCCAAATTCCCCCATCACCTCCTGCCAGTCCATAAAACTACCTTAGAAAAACCCACAGCTAAACGTGAGCCTCTTCAGTGCCTTGCTGTGCAATTCTGTTTTGCAAATAACTCTTGCTTCCGTCCCTTCAAGGGGATTACAATGCCTTTGTTCCACAGCGTTTTTTGAAGTTTGTTTCAGATGTTGGTGGAAGTGATAGTGGTGTAAGGTAGCTGTATGAGGTCCACGAAGGACATGAGTGATAGTTTCTCCCCAAAGCATTATTCGTCACTGCACGAAAAGACAGTTCCTTCTCTGCATGCAACCTCCTTGGGCTCAGGGTGAGTGGGCTGGTTTTCAGGAAGTGGGGCTGTAAAACTAGCATGCCAATAGATCTGGTGATGCTAGTTTCTGAAATAGGCTAAGGATCAGCTTAGTTTTCTGGTATGTCCCTGTGGTCTGGAGGACAGCCAATGTGGAGAGGAGCCCCCAAGCTGTTGGAGTCCGCATGGACTAAATAAATAAATAAATAAATAAAAATGCAACCTCAGATACTGAATTCTTCCCTTTCTGTTTATGTTTAAAACAAGGACATTCTTCTTAGGCTTCATTCACACATTCATTCACTCATGCATTTCCTCACCCTCCATTAAGTGATGTGTCATGTGCCAAACCTTCTGCCAGGTTCTGGGGACAGAGAGATGAGGACAGCAAAATCTCTGCCCTTGAGCCGTTCAGAGTCTTGTTGAGGATGATTTAAAATGATTAATCAATCCAAGAACATTGGATTTCTCCAAAAGCTACTGTAGGGAAAAGATAATTATCCAAAGTCTTTAAATCTGTTTTCCACTTTAATTGATTTAATTAGGTAAAATTCATAGAACTGTAATGTTGGAAGGGGCCCAGAAGGCATTTATTCCTGTTTTTTTCTCTCTGCCTTCAAGCCACACTGCACTCAAATTATCCCCCTAACCCATGCATTTTTGAAAAGAGGAGTATTTTGAAGAACTATAGCTTTTGGGCCATTCAGATAAAGCTTTCCATTCAGTGAGAGCCTACAGGAAATACTATGCAGACTTTTTAAAAGAATTGAGGTGCACTGCTCCAATGTATTGTTCTGAAAGAACTCAACACACACACACACACACACACACACACACACACACACAGGAATCCCCATAGCTGTTCTACTAAGTTTGTGTTAAGTGCACATGGTAAATACAGAATACAAACTGAAAGCTTGGCTGCAATACGATAAGGACCCTTTGAGAATTCTTTCAGTTTCCAGAAAGAAATATATCATTTGTGAAACCCTGTTTTGTTATAACACAGAGTAATACCTTCTGCTTTGCTGGCTTTTTTGCACCATAGTTTAAGCATCTGCCATAGGCAGATCTTCAGTGATCCCAAGATGGCTGTGGTTTGTGTTGGAAAGGGTGGTGGATGTGTACTCACAGTCTGAGTTTGGCTACTCACTAGCTATGACCATCCTGAACCTCTTTTCCCCCTGTTAACGATATAGCAACCTCACAGGATCATCATAGAGATTTGATAGGTCAAGGGGTGTGAAGGTAATTTGTAAATTGTACCACCTGCCTTTTCTAAATGGAAGTTTGTTCTCGTGATTAGATCACAGACTTGGGGAGATGTGAGGACTATTGGAAGCCCTTCAAGCCCACCCAAGTTACCTTTCCAGTGTAAGAGCATTCAGCAGCTCCCCCTAATGCTCAGAATAAGGTCTAAGCCCCTGAACATTACCCCGGAGGCCATACATGATGGAGTTCTGCCAAGCTGTTCAACATCATCTCATCCCCTCTATTGCACAAACCATAATGCATTCATCTCCAATTCCTGGAATAGTCAACATCTATTCTCCAGGATCCTCTGACTCCAATCCACTCCTTCCCCCTCTTCCACACTGGATTCTCCTTCAACATCCTTTGATGTCTCTCTCAGCCCTCAGATTATGGAAGTTGCCTTTTCTCAGACAAGGCATAGGCAATGTCTGTGTCTGTCTTGTATATTATTATTTCTCCAAGCTTTTAAATGATGCTGCATTTTTAGGTGCTCACCAAATATTTGTTGATTCAGCAGATAGATGTCCATTCAGCATTTATTATACTCTATACTACACAGGAGTCTAGAATACAAGTGACAGAACTTCTATTCACATTGGCTCAAGTGAATGTGGGAATTTGTTGGCTTATAAACCAACAGGTCCAGAGTAAATGACTTCAGGCACAGCAAACTCCAGGTGGTCCAAGTGTGTCATCAGGTATCGGTCTCTATTTACTGATCTTATTTTGTCTCTGTTGGCCTCATTTTCCAGTTATGAGCCTAGGGGACAGAAAGAGTTCATTCTGTTGGAAACAAATGGACTCAAAAGGGAAGGATGAATGGGATGAGCTAGAGGAAAATGAGGAGAATACATGATGGGATGGCAAAAATAACAGATGGTCTTCACTATACCAAGGTGTGGGCTGTAAGTTCAGGGCCCCTCTCACCTTTGTATTTCCAGTATCTGTTCCAGGGTGGGGCATATAGTAAGTGCTCAGGAATGTTTGAGAATGAATAGATAGGTGATTTATTTTCCTTCACTTCTAGGAAGGAGCTTCTTTGAGCCTATAAAGACAGATGGTGCTATATAAACTGCCTTCTGCCTCATCCTGTTTTCCTTTTTTTTTTTTTTAACCTGTTGGCAGGATCCGACGTCTACCTTCTTCCAATTTGGAGCGTCCATCCAGCAACAAGCCACAGTCATGCTGAAGATCATGCAGGATTATGACTGGCATGTCTTCTCCCTGGTGACCACCATCTTCCCTGGCTACAGGGACTTCATCAGTTTCATTAAGACCACAGTGGACAACAGCTTTGTGGGCTGGGACATGCAGAACGTGATCACCCTGGACACTTCCTTTGAGGATGCAAAGACTCAAGTCCAGTTGAAGAAGATCCACTCTTCTGTCATCTTGCTCTACTGTTCCAAAGATGAGGCTGTCCTCATCCTGAGCGAGGCCCGCTCCCTTGGCCTCACTGGGTATGATTTCTTCTGGATTGTCCCCAGCTTGGTCTCTGGGAACACAGAGCTCATTCCCAAAGAGTTTCCATCAGGACTGATTTCAGTCTCCTATGATGACTGGGACTACAGCCTGGAAGCGAGAGTAAGGGATGGCTTGGGCATCCTAACCACTGCTGCATCTTCCATGTTGGAGAGGTTCTCCTACATCCCTGAGGCCAAGACCAGCTGCTACGGGCAGACAGAGAAGCCAGAGTCCCCACCGCACACTCTGCACCAGTAAGAGGAGGCACTTTGCTTGTCTTTCTTTGCTTGGGATCAGAGTGATGTTGTTTTTGCTGTTGTTTGTTTGTTTAAATACTAAGGACAATACACACTCATTGCTGAAAATGTGCACTAAAAATTGAGAATGTTGTGTACATGTTTATGGGATATTTTTGTTTGATTCTGCACTTCTCTCTCTGCTTCTTCTCTTCGCTCCTTTTGTTTTTAAGTAACTTCATGTGTTGTTTCCTGCAATTTACTTTTCTTTCATTCAACAGTATACCTTGGAAACCTACACTTGAGATCTATCATCTTTCTACCCATCAATTCTCTATCTATAGATATATGTATGTGTATATATGTATGTATATGCACATGTATGAATGCATGTGGATATGTGTGAATACATACACAAATATGAATATATGTAGCTGTGTGTATGTATAAATATATGCATATACATATGCAAACATATATATGAATATCTACATTC
>PVKM010040772.1:0-13358 GCA_004027735.1 Carollia perspicillata
GGTGTTTACTCTCATTCAGAAACTAATTTAAAAGATGCCCGTTTTAGCACTGAAACAAAGTTTTAGCCCTGATAAGATGGAAAGGCAAAACAACATGGGGAAAGACAGCTGACCTGGGAGTTGGAAGTGGTGTCCCATCACCGTACATAAGTCCTTTTCCTTTCCAGAAACCATCTTCATTTGTCACATTGGGGGAGGGGGGACAAGAGACACCAAATTTGGTGATTTCGAAGTCTGTACAAATTTTGAAGCAAAATATCATGGATTTAGGTCCCCAAAGTTATTTCCTCTGTATTCTCCTGTAAATTATTCCTTTGAATTAGGCAGCCTAGCTAAAACAGAAAACTCAAAAGAAAAATAGGAAAACAAAAGTAAGGAAACTTCTCATTTTATTTAATAGGAAAGAGTTGGGAAATAGGACAGGAAACATGAAATATCAGTGTATATCCAGGGTATTCAACATCTAATACCATTTACAGAAAGAAAAAATAGAAAGGAGAAAATTATTAAAGATATAATTTTCCTTTTGTGAAAAATTTTCTGGAAGGAAAAGACATGAGCTCCAGGATTGAAAACACACAAAAATCAAACAAACAAAAGAATACCAAAACACCCACAGTAAGTTACCTCAGAGTAAAGTTTCAAAGCATTGGGATGAGAAAATTTCTTAAAAGCTTCCAGGAAAGAAGGTTAAAATTATCTTTAAAGGAATGGTATTAGACTTTTCAATAGCAACACAGAATACCAGAAAACAAAGAAACAGCACTTTCAAATTTTGAAGAGAAAGTGATTTTCAACATAGATCCCTATACCCAGCCAAACTAGCTAAATAATGTGAAAATATAAAAAAGAATTATTTTTACTATGCAAGACCTCAAGAATTTTACATGCTATACACCATTTCTTAGGAAGCTATAACAGGTTATGCTCCAGCAAAACAAGCAAATAAACAAGGAAAGGGCAGGGGATAGATAGATAGAATTAAACAACCAAACTAGAATCAGAACAGCCAACATAGAAAGGCACCAATGATAAGTCATGTATCCCAGAAGAAGTAGGTTTAGTTATATGCTGAGGCTTACAACTACAAAGGTTTATTTTTGCTACATGACCATTGTAGGTGGGTGTGTCTCTGCTCCATGCCATCTTTACTCCTGATCTGACTTTGTGAGCATCCTCTGTGTGAAATGTTGACAGCCATCATAGCAGAAGATAACAGAGATCATGACAAACTATGCTATGGCTCTTAAATGTCTTCTCAGAAATGATACACACATGCCACTTCTACTCACATTTCATTGGCCAAAGCATGATACAGCACTAAGCTGATATCAATAGGACCCAGAAATACAACCCTCGTACAGGAAGGGAAGATGAATATATTTTAACATGCAGCCTACCACTTCTCAGGGTAACAGCTGTGTGTCGAGCTAGTTAAATTACAGCAGAAGGTGAGAGTCATGGGAGGGAGTCTTACAGGTAGGGAAATGCAAATGATGGATTATCTGCATTATATCAGCACTTGCAAAAAAATTACTGATTGACTTAAGGCCAAGATGGAGGCATAGGTAGATATACTTTGCCTCCTCGCACAACCAAAAGAAGGACAACAGCAAACTGAAAAACAAAAAAATAACCAGATCTGACTGAAAATCAAACTGTAAGGAAGCCTGACAACCAAGAAGTTAAAGAGGAAACATTCATCCAAACCAGGAGGCGGGGCGGAGATGGGCAGCCAGGGCAGAGAGGATTCATGGCAAGGCGGTGGCTGGCAGAGTGGATGAGGCAGCTATTGGACCAGGAGATCCCACATTTGCATGCAGATAAACCAAGAGGAACAACTGGGGAACAAGACAGACCACTCAACCCAGGGTTCCAGCACAGGAAAATAAAACTTCAAAACCTCTGACTGAAAACACCTGTGGGGGTTGCCGTGGGGGGATGGGGAACTCCCAGCTTCACAAGAGAGTTCATTAGAGAGACCCACAGAGTCCTAGAATGTACACCAAGCCACCCACCTGGGAATCAGCACCAGAAGGGTCCAATTTGCTTGTGGGTAGTGGAAGAAGTGACTGAAAGTCAGTGAGAGTTGAGCAAGCAGCACTGTTCCCACTCAGACCCCTCCCCTACATATAGGGCCACAATGCAGCAAGTTGGGTTGCCCCGCCCAGGCAAATACCTAAGGACCCGCCCTTACTACATAACAGGCGCACCAAGGCAAAAAAATATATGGCCCAAATGAAAGAATGGATCAAAGCTCCAGAAAAAAATACAACTCAGCAACAAGGACATAGCCAACCTATCAGACGAACAGTTCAAAACACTGGTAATCAGGATACTCACAGAAATGGTTCAGTATGGTCACAAAACAAAGGGAAAAGTAAAGGCTATGAAAAGTGAAATAAGAGAAAATATACAGGGAACCAACAGGAAGGGAAGAAAACTGGGACTCAAATAAACACTTTGGAGCAGAAGGAAGAAACCAACATTCAACCAGAACAGAATGAAGAAACAAGAATTCAAAAAAAAAAAATTAGGAGAGGCTTAGGAACCTCTGGGGTAACTTTAAGCATTCCAACATCTAATCATAGGGATACCAGAAGGAGAAGAGGAAGAGCAAGAAATTGAAAACTTATCTGAAAACATAATGAAAGAGAACTTCCCCAATCTGGCCAAGGAAATAGACTTCCAGGAAGTCTAGGAAGCTCAGAGTCCCAAAGAAGTTGGACCCGAAGAAGCACACACCAAGGCACATCATAATTACATTACACAAGAGTAAAGACAAGGAGAGAATCTTAAAAGCATGAAGAGAAAAGGAGACAGTTACCTACGAAGGAGTTCCCATAAGACTATCAGCTGATTGCTCAAAAGAAACCTTGCATGCAAAGAGGGGCTGGAAAGAAGTATTTGAAGTCATGAAAGGCAAGGACCTACATCCAAGATGACTCTATCCAGCAAAGCTATCATTTAGAATGGAAGGGAAGATAAAGTGCTTCCCAGATAAGGTCAAGTTAAAGGAGTTCATCACCACCAAGTCTTTATTATATGAAATGTTACAGGGACTTATCTAAGAAAAAGAAGGTCAAAAATATAAACAGTAAAATGACAACAAACTCACAACTATCAACAACCAAACCTAAAAGAAACAAAAACAAACTAAGCAAATAGCTAAAACAGAAACAGATTCACAGAAATAGAGATCACTTGGAGGGTTACCAGTGGGGAGGGGGAAGGGGAGAATGAGGAAAAAGTTACAGGGAATAAGAAGCATAAATGGTAGGTACAAAATAGACAGGGGGAGATTAAGAATAGTATGGGAAATGGAGAAGCCAAAGAACTTATATGTACAACCCATGGACATGAGCTAAAGTGGGAGAATGCTGGAGGGAGGGGGATATAGGGTGGAGGGGAATAAAGGGGAGAAAAAAATGGGACAACTGTAATAGCATAATCAGTAAAATATATTTTAAAAATTACTGATAAAACTTTTAAAAATGTGAATATGTATATATTCTTATGTAAAGATTTATTGAGTCCAGTAGAAACCAAAAATTATATTTAAAAAGTGAATATTGCAGTGACCAGTGTGGTTCAGTTGGTTGGGCATCATCCCACAAAGTATAAAGTTGCCAGTTCAATTCCCATTCAGGGCACATGCCAGGATTGAGGGTTCAGTCCCATGGTCGGGGTGCATGTGAGAAGCAGCCAATCAGTGTTTCTCTTTCGCATCAATGTTTCTTTCCCTCTCTCTCTCTCTCTTGCCCTCTCTCTATAAATAAATAAATACATACACACATACACACATACATACATACATACATAAATTTTTAAAAGTAAAAACATGTATAATACAGTACTTGGCTCTTCAGTGAACAATATCTTTTTAGTGAAATGTAAATACTGACTATCAATTTAATTACATAATTGTGAAGTAATGATGCTGGGAAGATAGCAAGAGAGGAAGCAAAGGGTGTAGCTATAAGGGATTTAAATCCTCAAGGTCTCCTAAAATAACCCTGTGGTTGCAGATATTCTTCCTGGGTTGTGGCCGAGTAATGGCTCGCTCTGGGTGTGCTCCATCGAGGACCAGTGACATCTAGGAATCAGCCAGAGGTGCATTGGCCATGAATACAGAGAGTGCCCGGCATGTCACCTAAACAATAAAATATTAGAAGGAAAAGAATTTAAATAAGCAAATAAAATGAATTTGAAAATGCTATGCAAGCAGAAAGAAAATGAAAATAAGTCACATAAGAACCAACTTACGGTGCTGAAGTGGGTTGCCTTTAAAGAACAAAATCAGGAGGTGAGGGGGTAGAGCAGGGCATTCTTGTTGTTAAAACAATGTACATTTTATTTTAACAAAAACACAATAGATTACAAAAATATTTATACTGCATGCTCTCCCTGATTCATTTTGAAGTCAGCAGGGTCTAGATCACAAACAAATAATAAAATATTTATGCCTAAGTGATTAAATCTCAAGGCATCCAGACATCATAAATTGAGCCTGACATTCTCACCATCCGGACACTAACGCAACCTCTCCGCACGATTCAGAAGCCACTTTAAGGGCCTGAGGTCAATTCTCTGAACATCTTTCCTCATTCTTTCCTTTGTTCATTTTGTAGGAATGGATTCTCGGTTGGCCATTCTAAAACCCTGAAGAACCTGCTCACTCTCCCTGCTTCGAGGCTCTCCTGATGGTGCTGGGACCGTCCAGTCTCTTTGCCCTTTGCTCCTAGGCCAACTGGGCAAGAGCTGAGGGTTCTGGCCACTCAGAGAGCCAAGTTGTGCCAACCAAGATGTGGACATCAAGCGAGGGAGACATCCTCACTTCCACAGAGGCAGCAGCTCCTCAAATAACAGAAGTCGCTCTGAGGAATTCCGAAACAGTGCGGCCACTGTGCCCAAACATCAGCCAGTGGGACTTACAGCCGAGCTCTCCTAACTAGGAAACTTCTCTGGGGTCGTGCTGGCTGCCCCCAAAAGCCTGAGCTGAGGGGCATGGTTTTAAACAGATTTTACCTGGGGGGAAAAAATACAGTCAACCTTTTAGTTGTTTATGATGTGACATATCCATATATTTTACATAAGTGTTAAAAATCACATTCACAAAAAAAATCCTAACATGGTAGACTATGAATGCCATATTAAGTTAAAAAGGAAAAAAATAATAAGTATGTGGCTAATATCTAAAATACATAAACTTTGGATACTATTCAAAATCATACAGCTCAAAAGCAAAAAAAATATTAATTCAAACAATTTGATTTAAAAATAGGCAGAAAAGCTGATTAGGTATTTTTCCAAAGAAGATCTAAAGATGGCCAACAGGTACCTAAAAAGTTGCTCAGCATCCTGATTCATCTGGAGAATGCAAATGAAAACCACACTGAGATGTTACCTCCCGTCTGTCAGAATGGCCATTATCAACAAGGGAAGAAATAACCAGTGTCGACAAAGATGCGGCTAAAGGGGACCTTCATGCCCTGTCAGAGGGGATGTAATCTGGTGCAGCCACTGTGGGAAACGGCATAGAGGTTTCTCAAAAAAATAAAAATAGACCTACCACACCACCGCATAATTATACTGGTGTGGGTATTTATCTGAAGAAAATGAAAACACTAACTCAAAAAGATGAATGCCCCCCATGTTCACTGCATCGTTACTTACAACAGCCAAGATATGGAAACAACCTAAGTGTTTGTTAGTGGGTAAATAGATAAAGAAGTTGTTTACATATATATATGTTTCTATGAAATTGTTTATATATATATGTTTATATATATATCATTATATATGTGTGTGGATATATATGTATACATATTACTTGGCCATTAAAAAGAATGAAACCTTGCCATATGCAACAACAGGAATGTCCCTCAAGGGCATTATGCTACGTGAAATATCACAGAATCTCTACTATATGTGAGATCTTAAAACACACACACACACACACACAACCTCATACATACAGAAAACAGATTGGTGGTTGCCAGAAGCGGGAGGTAAGGGTAAGAAAACTGGGTGACAGAGGTCAAAAGATTAAAAAAAACCCTTTACCATGTATAAGCTTCTTTAAATAAAAGATATATAATTTATAACGTAGGTATGTACATGCATTTTGAATGCTAACATTACCTACCTCTGGATAATGAGGTGGACCAATTTTGTGTGAATTATGTGAAAGCCAAATGCCACTTAAATAATAAATAAAGAAGCAGCAGCAAATCACTAACAGACAGAAAAGCAAGAGGACGATCCAGAATCTAGTCCTGGTGTCCCAGCCAGCCTACTGATGACACGGAACGAACACATTCCCTGCCTCGGCCTGCCTCCGTTCCCTCCCCTGTGAAAGGAGGCAGCTGAATGAGGACAGTGACTCGCCCCCTCCTCTGCAGCCTGACACCAGTACCGGGGCTTCACACTCTCCAGACCTGTTCCATGTCTCCCACACGACCTTTCACCTAAACATACAATTCTGTAATCTCCAAAGTCACTGCTGACTATATTTTCACGTGATTTTGATGCGGACACCCGTCCCATCCAGCTTGCTTTCCCTCTTGTCATGGGATCAAGAAACTCAAAGCCAAAGGCTCACCTATAGTTACTAGTGTACATTATCCCAATTACCTGTCATAGTCCCCCCATATAAGAAATTCATATCTTTCGTTTGCATTTGTATTCATTAATGGCTTTGTTTCATTGACACAGATACTGAAAGTTCTTTCCAATCCCCTTCTGGAAAAAGTGAGGTTTTAATGACAAAGTTTAAGTACCATCCAAGCCAAAGCCCAAACTGGCTCTCCAGCCACCCCACAATGGAAACTCAAAGGAAACTATTAAATGAGTGAAAATCTGGAAATAACCCATGGAAAACACACGTGTCTTTTATTTACCTGGTGTCTCAATGTCTTATGAGTTACACAAGCAGAAATCCTTATAACAAGCCTTCCTTTATGTCTATTTGGGGTATAGGTTATTTACTTTTCTCATCCAAAGAATAAATGCAAGCTCCTCATCCAAGTCAGCTTTTAGAGACCATACCTACAAGGGGATTTGCTAAGTGATTTCCTAAAGGATAGAAATAAAACTCCTTAGTCTTCTCATCAGAAGGAGAACTCCCTGGCGAGTTCAAAGAAGCTGTTGCCCTTGGCTCCTGGCTCTGTAATACTTCAGTCTGGGTGAACCCCACCTAGAAGCAGCAGCAGACATTATCTGCTGGGTGCTCATACATATTTACACAAGTCAGAGCAGGAAGTAAAAACATTGACCTTGATATAGGTCACTAGGAGTCTGAAATGGGCTCTATTCTCTCACTAGTCACACTCGTTTGGTCTTACAGATTTACCATCCTCCTGTCTTCTAAGGCCACTCCTGAGTTTGAGATGCAGACTGGTATCCTCAAGGCTCACTGATCTTGTTCAGCCCAAGGCCAGCAAGAATTCCTAGACAGCATGGAAGTTTGGTGCCCAAGGGCTCACCACTGTACTGAAGTCCAGGCTTCCACCATCCATCCTCCCCTTGACACTGCCCTCCCTCCCCAAGCTCACCTACCGCCACATGGCTTAACCCAATGGGCTGTATCTGCTTCATGCATCTAGAATTTCCTGCTGCATTAGACACACTGGCCATTGTCCCCTTCCTGAGATCTATTTTCTCTTCTTGAGAGCAAGTCCTCCTGTACCACTGGATTCTCCTTTGCAGACACCTGCATGCCTTCCCCTTCTCACCATGCTTACACGGTTCTCCTCCCAGGGCTCTGTCCTCAACCCTCTTCTTCTCCCTCTGCAATGTCGCTGGCTGATAATCCATTCTAGGGCTTCAACAATCAGCCTAAGTCTCTGACCCTTCTCCAGCCCACTCCTCTGTACTTACAGCCCTTCAAACCCAACCGCCCACAGAACATTTCTATTTTCATCTCTCACCTCTCAAAGCTCCAAGTTGAAACCTGAACTCACCTTCTTCCCCCAGATCCTCTCCCATCCCCTGTGTCCTCTTTCCTTGTGAATGGTGTCACTACTCAGGCAAGTCACTGAGTCAGGGAAGTGAGATTCAGTCTAGATGAGGAGTCTCCAACCTTGGGACCTGTTAGGAACCAGGCCACACATAGCAGGAGATGAGTGGTGAGGGAGGGAGGAAAGTTTTGCTTGCATTACGCATTACTGCCTGAACTCCACCTCCTGTCCCCCTGCCCAGGCCACCCCCTCCATCCATGGAAAAAATTGTTTTTCATGAAACCAGTCCCTCGTGCCAAAAAGTTTGAGGACCGCTGGTCTAGATCCTCCCCCTCACTCCCTGCTAGCCAAGTACCAGGTGATGTCTGTTCCTGCAACAAAGTACTTCTGCAGTCTTCCCTCTCTTATCCTCCAGCCACTGTCGTGCTTGCTCAAATGCATGGCATCTCTCGCCTGGGTTAAGTGTACCAGTCTCCTTCCTGGCCTCCTGCCTCCAGGCTCTTTCCTGCACATTCACTCAAGTGGTCACGTAATGGAACGCTGACCATGATCTTCTTAGCTGAAGTTCATTCTTGCTTGAGGATCGACCTCCTTTATCACTTTCTCTGGGAAGCCATCCTTCACCCCTAATCGGATTAATTCCCCCTTCTGGGTCTTCCCGAAGTATCTGACGGAAGTCTACCTGTGTCCCAGCATGCTGCATACTCTTCCAAATTGTGTACTTGCCTCCCAGTGAGACTCTTAACTCCTTTGGTTCAGATTCTGGTTTTTTGTCTTTTTAATCCGTAGTCCCTAATACAACACTTGGCCTGATTGATACTCAATATATGAACATGAGAGAAGGGGAAGGTGGGGGTGGGGGTAGGACAGGCACCGGGGTGACTCTACTAGCTTTGCCATTCCTCTTCTGTGTTACCTGGAACATGCCATTTTAATTCTTCGAGCCTCAGTGTATCCATCTGCAAAATGAGCTGTTTCATTGAAATGGAGACAAAGATGTTTGGAGCCTCTTCCTTTATGGTGAGCACCATGCTCGGGGCGGTGCCTGTCGTAAGTGTAAACATGTCCTTTCATTCTCTAGGACTGTGTGGTCAGAATCATATTTTCATGGGTCTGTTCCATAGCAGGGACAGATGGCTGACTTCTAATGCATTTGCCATAGCTGTTCCATTATTAATGTGCCCCCTGCTTCCTTCTCCAGGGCCTCTGAGCACTGAGGACAGTGTGTTTTTCTTTAGCACAGTATTGCAAGGGCTGGGGAGGTGGGATATGACACACGTTGCCAACACACAGCTCTTCTAGCGATTTCCTGCCTTGCAGGACATATCATAGGCTGTGGGGTCCGCATGCCCCAGGCATCCTTTACAGGGAGAATTTTAGCCCCAAGCTCTACATTTGCCACAATTTACCAAGAAATTGTTTTATCTTCCCTTAGCTTGGGGCATCTGGGCTCCACATTCTGTTTCTTGCATCCCTTCCCTTGTTTCTATCTAAAATTGTGATGTGAGGGAAGAATGCAATGTTTACGTCAATAAGACATTGGAAAGAGGACAGCCACAAAAGAAGCTGAATTGTCATCTTCCATCGTGGGAAGCCAATAGATTTTTCCTCAGACTGTCACATTAAGAGACAATATGTTACTGAAAGATGTGGAGGAAGATGACAAGAGTCAGCTTACAGAGTTGAAAGTCATTACCTCTGGGGAGAAGGAAATAGGGAGGGAGAAACCTACTTTTCACAAGAAGCCTTGTAGAATTTTTAGAAATAATATGCATGTTCAACCTTGCTAGAAATGAAAAACTAAGTGAAAGAAAGCCGGAAACCTCAGTGCACTTGAGCAATAAATAGCCCACGTGTGATGCCAATAACCCTAACTGCTGGCCATGTTAGCGTCTGGTGACAAAACAGCTGTTTTGAAAACCCCTCCAGTCCCATCCTCCAGTTTTTTCTCTCTCTGCTCTGCACGCCCCCTAAGATTCTGCAACACCTCCAATGAGGTTCATCCTAGGAGACGCACAGGGCTTGAATCTTCAGCGACATCGCAGGCTGCGGGGAGAACCTGGGCCAACCCAGTTCAGAACCAACCAGCTCAAGTCCTGAGCCTGCCGTCCTGATGTTTCTGGCTGGAGGCCTCGCTGTCTCAATGGGCCAGCTCCACCTCCTCATCAGCTTCTAGGAATCTAAACAAACAAATACCTCCCCTGTTAGAAGCAGCAAATCTTCGTTTATGGGTGAAACCTGCCAGGCCCAACAGCAGAGAACAATTTCTCTCATTACTCCGACTCCCCAAGCTCTGGCCAGTGGCAGCTGCTGCCCCATTAGGAACGCATTTTCCACGGTGTAAACCACCCTGCCACCCGCCGGGCCACAGCCAGCTTTGGAGCTGCCGCCAGATACAGCTGGAATGGGTCACTCAAATCCATGAACTGTGGCGCCTGGAGAAACATTAGTCCCCTAGATAGAGTGTCACCTTCCCTTGTGAGCAGTAGAAAGAGAAAGGCGCCCGCCCAAATGCTGGCAGGGGCTGTGTCGCAGTGACGGAAATCACTGGGAGGAACCGGCCCACACACCCCCCCACACTCATGCGTCCCACACCCGTACACGCACTCTACATCTTCAAAGGTGAGCGGGAGTGCTCAGTGGACACCTGACACATCCTACCAGGGCAGGGCATTTAGCTGTAGTATCCACAGGCCCAAGGGAAAACAGCACACACTGAGCGTGCATTGGCTTCGTGCCTCACTCTTAGTCACAAAGATTTTTTTTATGTCCTCTAGAACAAAGATGGAAATGTTCTTCCTTTGGCTTAAGTGAGGAGAGAGGTGAGGAGGCACAGTAGTATTATTTTGCAAATGCTCACCATCTCTCCGCCCCCCCAACCCCCGCTCCTGCCACAATCATCCCTAGAAACCCTACAGCTCCTAATAGTATCACTTGAATTCTGCTCGAAGATAATAAATATTTGATTTGGACATCCCAGTCCTAAATGAGTGGCTCATCCTTGCCCTGGCAGACCGCCCCCAGCCTCAGAGTGCTCGCCTGCATTTTTAAAATCCCCCGGAAAGCGCCCAGCATTGTAAGCAGGTCCTGCTGACCAGGCTGATGTTTTATAGCCAAGCCCTCCAACAATGCCATTTACTGCACACGAAAGATCACAGCCAGCAGATGTGAGCGGCCTCGCTCTGGCCTCTTGAAATTGCATCTGTTTTGAAATGTGACTCGACTTCAATCCGAAGCTGACCATAACATCTATGGCACGGACGGGAGGTGTTTACTAGATAAGCTTTTGATATTTGATGTTCACTAATCATATTAAAGCCTTGAAACAAAATCCCAGCTACGATCCATCCTCACAGTTGTACACACGATGCAGGAAATGCCAGGGAGCTCTGCCCCAGGGTGTTATCAGAGGCTGGGTGGCTCAGCAGGTAGAAGAGTAAAATGTGGGTCTGTGGGTCAAGGAAATAAGGACTTAGCAACTCACTCGGATTCTTTCTGTGCCTAGCAGTGGGTAAGTCACTTTCCCCGTGGGGCCTCAGGTTCCTCGTCTTAGAATCACGGCTCAGACATGCGAGGGTCCTAGTTACCAGTGTCTGAGGTCAGGAGACTTCACGCACAACACCACAGGTGAATGGATGCATAGGCATGGGGAATGAATTTGACTCTGCAGCAGTTTCCGGTGCTCTTCCTTCGGTCCATCCTGACTCTGTGACAACCGATGCTTTACTGTCCTAAGAAACCAATGTCTCAGAAGTTGCACCTCCCCTGCAGCATGCAAACCCCACTTTTGCTGACCAGGGAGCAGACAGGCTCAGGACCTGGACCAGAACCCTCAGTCTCAGAAAGACTGCATTGCTTCCCGGGAGTTGGACTTTGAGAATCGAAGGCAAACTATTTCGAGTTGAAAGCGGCTTCGGAGGTCATCTCAGCCACCCTCCCCCCATTTCCTGGGTGAGCCGCTGATGTCCCCACTGTCTCACTGACCTCATCCCCTTCCCGCCACTCCCTCAATGGAGATGTCCTCCTAGATTCCCTCCTACATTGGACATATTCTTGCTTCAGGCTTACCCTACACTCAGTTGGGAAGTGGATGACACCTAAACCTCAGGGGATAAAAAGGGCCGGTGTACAGTGTCTTCACCACTACTCTCCTGTTTGCTTTCAATTTTGCCTGGCCCTGATTCCCAAACCTAGCCAGCACCCTGTCATTCCATGTCCCCACCAACTTGACCCAATATTAATAATGGCATAGGACAGGACCTTCCTAAGAAGGTCTATCTTTTGAAAAAGGGACCAGGAAGCCCAAGCACCTTCAAGGCTCCAAGGAGCTGGAGCCATTGCCATGGAATGGCAGGCATTCACCAGGTTGGTCTTTCTAAGCACAATGGTCTCCCACAAATCTTGGCCACCCAAGTCTCCAGCTTATTGGGTCATCTTGGGGCTCCCAGGGCTCTTCCAAGCCATCTGGTCAGAAAATATGTATCATCAACCTGTGTAAAATCCTCATTTGGCAATAATGGGGAGGTTTTGCTTATACTCAAGAACCCTAAAACTGTTCACTGAACTGATGCCCGGAGGTAGAGACCGAAGCAGAGGCCACAGAAGCTCACCTTTCCCGGAGCCATGCCAGGAGTGCCGCCAGGCACTGCTGAAGCCAGTTTTGCCTCCAGCTCTCTGATCCTGTGAAACCCCTCAGAGGGGAAGTGAGTGGTCATTGGCTTTGTCTTGGGGGGAGGGGGACCTTCTCATGGGTATCAGTGCAGGACATCAGTAAAGCAATTTCCTTTGTGGGACTAATTTAGTGCTCAGTCACACAATGAGGCCCGCCTGCTAGGCCGTGTCATTAACCAAACTGGCCAATTTAAAAGTAGGATCGTCACAGTGATTGCTCGCGACCGGGGACATATCTCTCACCAGTCAAGGAGGAGGCAGCCAGGCTAGGGCACGGGTCTGCTCAGAAGAATTCCACAGACAGGAGCCTCTGTAGGCTGAGCTCCTGCTTTGAGTCAGGCACTTTGCAGACAGTGCCTTGCTGAGTCTCTGGGCTGACTTCTTTGGGATCCGTGTTATAATTCTGTCTTTGGCAGATGAAACCCAAGATCTCAGAAGGAATGAGAAGTAGAAACAGGATTTAAGCCTGAATCTCTGACCCAAACTCTAGACTTTGCCGTGAAACCTCTCAGCTGTCACTGTTTCCCAAGAGGTTTAAACACAGAAATTAGGCCATTTAACTTTTCACAAACTCCCAGATAGAGCAGACTGACAACTTTCTTCGCATCAGCACTAGATATTGTAGGTCCTAACAGATGCCTGGGGTGCAATCTTTCTCCTGGGTGCCGCCATCCGAGCCTCTGAGAAGTAGCTGTCACTCAGAAACTGCGCTTTGGTCTGGGTCCA